>LNAR01002028.1:0-45158 GCA_001630585.1 Pseudogymnoascus sp. BL549 | reverse complement strand
CGGGGGTGAGGGTCGGCTCGGGAGAGATGATTTCGGGGGTTCGCGTGCTGAGGTCCCATATCATGATCGTGGAGTCGGAGCCCGTGGAGATGAGCGTTGTCTGTTCTGGAGTCTCCAGCAAGGCACAGTCGGTGACGGAGCTTGTGTGACCGAACCCACGGTCCAGGAATGAGCCAGTGCTTCCATCGTATATCCTGACAGACTTATCTGTTCCAGAAACGCCGGCCAGAATCAGAGGCCGCCCTGGCATCGGCTTCCCCAGTTTCAAAGAACCCATCACGACGGCGTCGTTCCCGTCGGTGTCGGCAGCTTTGAATGTAGAAGTCATCTTTCCTGTCGCAATCTCGAATGTAGCAACTGTGCGGTCCATCATCGAAACAATCACTGACGTGGCGGAGGGATCATTATCGGTGATTGTCATCGAAACTGGTGTTGCCTTCAGAGTGATGACTCTGATAGGGATCGCCGCAATGACTTGCTGGCCGCCAACTTCCTTCGTGACAATCTGTCGTATTTGGACCGTTCGGTCAGAACTGCTCGAGATAATCTTATCCCCGTCGTCACAGAAGCATACACTCGTCACGCTCCCAGTGTGCTCATCCATGGTCTGCAGTAGGACCCAAGTATCCTCCATCTTCTTGAAGAGTTGAACCGTGCGGTCCCTACCAGAGGTCGCAAGCAGTGTCATCGTCTTCCCTTCGTATATCGCAATGTCCTCGATATCCGAGTTGTGCGCTTTCGCCACAAACGAACAGGTATGTTTGGGGGCGTCTAGAATCCGTATAACTCCGTACTTGTCACCTGCCACAAAGAAGCTTCCACCATCTGAGGCTCGCACAACCAGACACTGGTTGACGACTTCCTCCTCGCCACCGCCCCCTTGCTCCAGATCTACTTGAAATGATCCTTTGCAATGGCCTTCTAGGTCCCAGAATATAACATTTCCCGCGGAATCCCATGACAAAAAGTCTGCGCTTAGACTGTTTGGGCTCAGCAGCCTCACACCCATCACCGACCCTCGGTGGGCTGTAAGAGGTGTTACGATTCCAGACTCCTCCGAGCCATCTTTCATGATTTTGATGGCATGGCGTGAATCGACAGTAACAACATGTCCGTTGATAATGGACATGGCGCAAAGATTGCCGATTGAAGTCTCGGCGGCACCGTTGAAATCCTCCTCAAATGGCGAAGACGGCGGGGTAGTCGGCGCCAGGAGTTCATCAAAGGTCATAATTTTAGTCGCGCCTAGGCGGCCGCCAATTCGTACCAACTTGCGCGATGCGTCTACAGACACGCACGTCACAGGAAAGCCAGCATGCGCCACCTTGACCAACTGGTTCTGATCGTTATCATCGTCGACTAGGGCAATATGACCCTTCTCCGAGCATACGACAGCCTTCGTTTCAGAAATGCTGGCAGCGCAGCTGAATGTCGCATCGATCAACCCCCCCAGCAGGCAATTTCTGCCGCTGAGTGTTCTCGTGACGGTTGCTGGAGTAGAGGCGGTGCCATCGAGATTGAACCTCTGTTTCAGAGGCGATGAGCTCGTGTTGTCCTCGACTCTCCAAACCTTCACGTGGCGCGTGCCAACACTGTTCTAGTTAGCATTGGAATTGGGCGGACGGGAACGGGATGCATACGTTATTAGATTGTTTCCCAGCCATATCATGCTTTTAATGGTGCTAGTGCACTTATTGCTCGCGTGCAGCCTGGCAGAACCATTGTTTGATATGCGCCACATGTAAAGGAAGCCGTCATTTGGAGAACCCAAAGTGGCTAGGTAGCGTCCATCAGGACTGAAAGAAACGGCCGTGACGCCAAATGTATGCTCGTTCAGTATGACGAGCGGGGCATCTGACGACTCTTGGAGGTTGAATATCAGAACCCTGGGTGTATAGCCCGTCTCGCCCACGGCAAGAAATCGCCCGTCCCTGCTTATAGACAGGCATGTCGCGGCCTTGATCCTCTCCCTGCTCGTCCAGGTTTTCGAGAGGGGCGAGTCGCTCCAGACTGCGCGGGAGGTAGTTGGCGTTGAAGGGGAGAATCCAATGGCAGATTCTCGTAGAGATGCACCCGTTCTGTTTCGTGAATCGTTCGCGGTGTTTATAGGAGTTGACGGAGTCGGCGCAGCTGCTGGTATCACCGGAACGGCGGTTGGATGCGCCCTGAAAAATCGCTGGGAATATTGCGAATCCTCCTCTAGCTGGACGAGGACGACAGCGGCGCCCGCAACGTATGCGAAGATATTGCCATTTGGCAAGCTATCGAATCCGGTTGGGGAGCTGACGGTGGTCCCGATGATCCTCTTCAACGAGAGACCAGCTTCGTACAGAGGTCGGCATTTGTTCGGGGAACGCGGGGTGCGTGGGTATGGCGAGTTGTTTGGCGTCAGTTTGATCCCCAGGCCGCTGTTGGCGGCAATCGTCCGTGGATTCGAGGGCGTAAACAACATATTTCAGCCATGCGCTGTTGCTCTCAATTCCAAAGGCGTTTGTTCAGCGTTGGTTGTATTTGAGAGAGAAAGGAGCCTTGCTGCGCATTCTTGGGGTATTGTTTTTATAAAGGACGAGTCGCAGGTGGTCGTGAAATCTGTCGTGGAGAAAGTGGTGGTGGGTGTTTATCACAACAAGGAGAGTCGGACGTGAATCAAGGTGGAATTTAACAGGGTATAATGCGCGCTGTTGTTTATAAACGAGAGACAAGAAATCAGAGGCGAGGAAAAACAAGAAGAGGCAGAGGGCTGAAGGGACAATGCGGAGGATTCGAATGACTTGAATTGCTGAAAGAATGAAGCAATGGATGTGCGATTTTACTTTTTGAGGATAATTGAAGATATTCTCCCCTTCTCTCTTTGAATTGACATGGGGGTCAGGGTCAAGGGAGCTCTGGGGGGGATAGGCGGGAGCTTCCTTCTTGCCCTAAGGTCCAAGCTTTCCGGATTGGGAAGACGCGAGCGCGTTTTGGGATCTGGCGACGGGGGGTGGCTGAAAGGGATATGTGCCTGAGGTGTCAATGTTTCCATTTTTGTACACTTTCTTAATTCTTACTGGCACTCAGCTCTCCTAGTGGGCTGAAAACAGACGCCACTGTCACATCCTCATCACATCCTGATTATATAAGCTAATCGTTGAGATGTTGGAAGTCACGTTTCTCTCTTCCTCTTCTGCCCCTTGGTGAGACACGCTGGGGAAACGCTTGGGACGCGCTTGGGATAAGCTGGGGAAGGGAAAAGCACCAGCCACCAGGCAGCCCCAGCCGGCCCCAGCACCCTAAACAGCCTGAATAACCCAAAAGTTAAACAAAATTGCAGCGGGATCATAGCCTGGATTAAAGTGGCTCCATCCCGGCATTTGGGTGGTGGGATTTTGGTGCACAGAATGTCACTGCACAGCACTACAGCATTACAGCCCCAGGGGAAATAACAGCATAGAGTATATCACCACAGAGCTTTCGTAGTAGAGCAGTAGACAAGAAATGAATTGATGAGAATATCAGATTCGTAGAGTAGTAGAGTAACAGAGGCAATTGGCAAAGTAGAATCGGCGCAGAGCACAGAATATGTAAACACACGCAGAACAAGAACTCCTTACACCAAAACACCGCCAATTGATTCCTTCTCACCTGAGTCACAGCGGTTGGGGGTCACTGAGAATGTTATTACCAAATTGTTCCCCATGAAACTGCTACCCTACTATAAAAAATCAGAATTTGTTGTTGTGGAATTTAATATGGACCCTGGCAGAAAATGGAGTAGTACCGTCGGAGTTGAGCGTCCACAGTCAGAGCGCACGCCTCAGACAAGAAGACTTACATATAGCTTCATCCATCCCCAGACTTGCCACCGCGCCCTCTCCTCGACTGCATTGACTCAATCCAAGCATCTCCAGCCATCAAAGCCAAGGATCAGCTACAATTCTTACCCCAACGAGCTACATGTCTGCGCTGCCTAGAAGCCTGGCACACGCCGGCGTCCGTCCCCCGTCCCTCTCCGTTCCCAGCCGACAACGTTCCACTGCGGCATTCGGACCCCGACGCTTCCCCGCCATGTCCCCCTCCAACCCCTCATTACGTCTGTCCATGATTTCCGAACAAATAAAACAATCCAACCCCGCCCTCAACTCTCAATCATCAACAACACGTTCAATCGCAACCACTACTACATCTACAAACACAAACAATATGTCTCGCCCTACCCTTCTCATCCCCGGACCCATCGAGTTCGATGATGCCGTCCTCCAGGCCATGAGCCACCACAGGTAAGAAAATGAAAAGAAATGACGTCCCAATCAACCCCTCCTTCCACAACTCCAATGCTAACCCCTCCTCCCAGCGAGAGCCACACAGCTCCCGGCTTCATCTCAGTCTTCGGCGACACCCTCGCGCAGCTCCGCCAACTCTTCCAAACCACTGCCCCCGCCTCCCAACCCATCGTCGTCTCCGGCTCCGGTACCCTAGGCTGGGACCTCGTCGCGGCCAACCTCTCCGAGGCCGGCGACAACGCCCTAGTCCTTCACACCGGCTACTTCGCCAACTCCTTCGCCGACTGCCTCGAGACCTACGGCGCGAACGTCACCCAGATCAAGGCGCCCATTGGCAGCCGTCCCCAGCTCCCCGAGATCGAGAAGGCGCTCAAGGAGAAGAAGTATAAGCTCGTGACTGTCACCCACGTTGATACCTCGACCGGTGTCCTTTCCGACCTCAAGGGACTGTCGGAGCTCATCCAGCGTGTGTCTCCAGAGACCCTCCTCGTCGTCGATGGCGTCTGCAGTGTTGGATGCGAGGAAGTCCTCTTCGACGACTGGAAGCTCGACGTCGTCCTCACCGGCTCTCAAAAGGGTCTCGGCTGCCCCGCCGGCCTCTCCATCTCCATGTACTCCGGCCGCGCCATCGAGACCTTCAAGGCCCGCAAGTCCCCACCAGCATCCTACTTCGCCTCGCTGAAGAACTGGCTCCCTAGTAAGCTTCCCCTCCTCCCCCCCCTTGTTACCCCGCCCCCACATATACCATGTCAGAATTCGGACTCTAACCCCCGCCCCCGCACAGTCATGCAAAACTACGAAGCCAAGAAGCCCTCCTACTTCGCCACCCCCTCCCCGCAACTCATCCACGCCCTCCACACCTCCCTCACCCAGATCCTCTCCAAGCCGCTCAGCGCGCGCTTCGAGTCCCAAAAGGCGGCCTCCGCACGCGTCAAGAAGGCCGTCGCCGATCTCGGACTGAAGCAGATCGCTGCCAACCCCGCAGACCAGGCGAACGGAATGACTACCATCTACCTCCCTGAGGGCGTTGCCGTGCCGACGATCTTGCCGGTGTTGTTGAAGAAGGGTGTTATTTTCGCCGGGGGCTTGCATAAGGAGATTGCGACGAAGTATATTCGTGTCGGACATATGGGTGTTAGTGTTAGTGATGAGGGGAGGGGGGATGTGGAGAAGGCGATTAAGGCGTTGGGTGAGGCGCTCGAGGAGTGTGGGTATAAGAAGGCTTAGATTGGGGAAGGGTGGGGTGGATGATGGGATGGCTTTGTACAATCAGGTTTATTGTAAGTATGCTCCCTTTAGATAGATGATAAGAATTGATGATTTACTGCATCTTACTGTTCCATGGAGTGATTTTGCATCCCTCAACCCGCAGGAGCGTCGAGCAAATCTTACGAGTACCCTGGCCGCACGCTATAATAGTTTGCTGGCAAGGCCTTCGCCCTTGTCTTCTGCCCAAACCAGTCGGACGCGAACGCATCAAGCGATGGGAAGACCGTGTCGTCTCCGCCCGTTCACACGGCCCACTGTGAGACCGCCGGCAGAGTATCAATATCATAGCGCCGCATTGAAGTGAGCTCTACAACAGCAGAGATGCAGTGGCGGTGAGAATGAAGCGGCAGTGGAAAGCTTGACGGCACTAATACGGTGACAGCATGATTTAAACGACAACAGCAACCCCTACATATGTTTCTCCCATCTCATCGACGCAAATTCCCGACGCTCTGCGAGCCCCATCGGTAGAGTCCCGCCCATTTTAAGTTAACCATATGTGACACTGTGTTGAGCACATTACATTAGCGTTCTGGTTTACTTATTTAGCTTCTTTTGGCCGTAGGGATCTCTGCTGTGGTTCCACTATGGTGCTCTTGACTTTGTGTATTCAGTGGTGATCTATGGTGGTATGGGCGGGTTTTGTTTGGCGTTAGTTTATTCTATATAAATGATGTCCCCCACCTTTTACGTATGTCGAATTTGTTGAATTCTTTGAAGGAAGCCCCGCAGGATGGTGGTACAGACCCTGGGGAGGAGTCAGAATTGAGTATAAGGGGTGGGAAATATATTTGGTTCTTCAATTGGTCACTGTCCCACGAAAGACAAGCCCCCGGTGAACTCAATGAGAAACGTTCATACTTACAATCATGATGGCCAAGCTGCGGGAAGAGGATGGAGCAGTTACAGTGTTGTATTCGGCGATATCTGTATATGTCAGGGGGGGAGGGCTTGTATGGTGAGAACGGTATGCGGTGGCAGGAGTATATAGTGACAGGAATATACGGTGACAGCAGAAAGCACGGCAACAGAGACTCCTTGCTCTTCACTCTCATAGCCTCATGGATGCAGAAGGATACCGAACCCACCTCGCGCCTGTGGTAACGACGGTAGTGAAATCACATCCTCTGCGTGACTAGTTTGATGCATCAGGATTCGGCACTAGCTACGGAAAGGAGGGGGCATTTATATGAGGATTTATTTGGTGTTATGACCCTTAGAAGTTCTCTGAGGGGTGTTGCTGGATGGAACTTGGGTGGGATAGCACGGGGATTAAGAGTTGTCTTTGTAATTGTTGGAAAGGGTGCTTAGACCGGGTTGCAGTCAATATTTGGTATCAATCAAATTATCACGCATGTAATGATAAAGGGGGGTCAAGTCGAGGCATGGCATCGAATGCGATGTGGAGGATGAATGCGAGGCACTCATTTGGTAAAATAAGAGATGCAACAACAGTGGGCTCAAGGAGAATTGGATTGAGATTGAGATATCTGCCATTGTAGAGGATAGTTTGAGAGGTCTCTGTGGATCAGTATTCCCCGATATGGTCCTCGAAAGGGCCTCGAATATCAAGTATATCATCGTCGGTTTCCTCGTGGTACTCATCATCGCTATCCTCATTGCTATCCCCGTAATCGGTGCTCTCGTCTACAACGAAGTCGTCAATATCGTCTTCATCACTCTCCTCGCTCTCACTATCTTCATCATCATCCGAACCATCTTCAGCATCCTTCGTGCTGCTCATTTGCTCGACTGTCACCATCTTCGTCATCACTCTTATCATCCTCAGCAGTGTCGACTCCTCCATCGTTCTTGTCATCCTCGGCAACGAGTGCTTTGGTGTCATCCCTAACATCTCCATCATTCTTCGCCACGGGCTGCATCTCGCTCTCTCCCCCACGAACTTTCTTCGTCTTTGAGCCTGTCTAGTCTGTCAGTAAACTCTAGCACGAACCATTCAAAAAAACAGCATTAACCACTCACTTTCTCCTCAATCTGCTCAATAAACCCCTTCAGAACCTTCCTCTTATCCATCAGCTCCTTAAACAACTCCCCCGCGCTCTTCGACAGCTCCATAATCCGATCATCATACCTCCCCAGCACGCGGTACATCTCGTTCAACTCGTCATCCGACACCTTGCTTGCATTGATCAGCGCTTCCTTCAGAGCGTCTTCGCGGCCTTTGCTATCGTTGATAGTGTCGGTGAGTAGAGCGGTCATTCGCCCAGCTTGACGTGTTGTTTTTCTGGATTTTATTTCGGCGAGTTTTTTCTTTGCGGTTTTCCTCTCTCGTTCATCCTCTGCCTCGGAGTCGGTGTCTGGTTCTGAGGGCGGTGTTTTGGTTTGGTTGACTGGTGGAGTTCTAGCGGATGGGCGTGGTAATGTAGATCTGAAGAGTCCAACGATGGAAGTTTTCTTGACTTCAGAGACAGGTGCAGGGGATAAGGGTGGTGATGGGGTTACGTAGATGCCATGGGTTTTCTTGACTATGGTTTCAGGGGGTGGTGATGGGGTTACGTAGATACGACAGTTCATGTTAAATTTGGTTTGTGGGGGGTTCGAGGGACCAGAGGAGGACTTTGTATCTGAGACGTTGGTGGGTTTATCAGTGGTCTTCCTCGTGGTTTGAGGCGTTACCGAAAGGCCGCCAAAAAGTGAGATGTGGTCTGAGTCTGTGACTGGTGCGTTGATTTTTCTCCTGGTTCGACGAGCCGGCTGTGTGACGTCGTCGTCCTCTGGTTCTGATGGAAGCAGGCGCTTGCGCTGAATAGGCTGGAGCTGAAGACGTCCAGGTAGAGGTCGGAGACGGCGACCTGGTGCTGGTGGAAGCATGCTCCAATGTCGATCAGGTGGAAAAGAGAACTTTGGGAATATTTCATCCATCTGTGATTGAGATTTGCTGTGTCTATGACAATGATGGCCAAGACGTGTGGTCGTCAGATTAAGAAGCGATAGTATACCTATAGGATTCTGCGAGGGAGGTTGGCGTGAGGTTGGTGTGATGATCGTGAATATGTGAGGACCATGTAAACGGACTGGGGCCTGGAGTAATGGATTGGAAACCTGGCACTATACCGTGGCTTAATCCTGATAGTTTCAAGGCAGCATGGCAGGTGTCTATACCCGGAACAGGAGTGACCTAAGAAGGGAGAGAAGGCAAGCCGGCAAAATGTCAAGATGGTAGGAAGGTGAGAAGTGAGAGAGATGGAAGATTCACCAAGAAAGGTCCAGAATATCACAAACTGAAGACAGAGGTTCGAAAAACGATACTTGGTGGCAACTTGCCTATTGTATTTACCACTACACTGACTTCCAAGACGCAGTGCACAATTACCCCTGATATCACCATGACTTCGCCTCACCAGACCCCAAACGCCCGCTAAATCCAATACACAGCTACCCAATACAGTATTTCCAACTCCACGCTTCAATTCACCGACCCCTCAGATCCGGATCAACCTCCGTCCCCAAGTCATTATCCTCCATAAACACCCTATTCCTCAGAGCATCAGGCATATACTCCTGCTTCACCCTCCCATCCTTATAATTCGGGTTATACTTATACTCCGCACCATACCCCAACTCCTTCATCAGCTTCGTCGGCGCATTCCTAAGGTGCACAGGGATAGGGAGGCTAGCCACTCCAGGCTCCCCAAGCGCCGCGTAGGCATTGTTGAGACTGCGATATGATCGTGTTGATTTCGGGGCGAGTGATAACGCAACGGTGCAATGGCCCAGTGCGATTCTGCACTCGGGCATCCCGATCTTCTCGACGGCTGTGTAAGTGGCGGTTGCTAGGGATAGCATGCTGTTGTCTGCCAGGCCGACGTCTTCGGATGCAACAACGACCAGCCGCCGGGCAATGAATAGTGGGTCTTCGCCCGATTGCAGCATACGTGCAAGATAGTACAACGAGGCCGTTGGGTCAGACCCACGGATTGACTTGTGCAGTGCCGAGATCGTATCGTAATGCTGGTCACCGGCACGGTCGTAGACGAGTGTCTTTGTAAGGGCAGCTTTGATCTCTTCCTTGGTTGTATCTGGTCTATTGGATATGGAGACGGAGAGTTCAAGGAGGTTCAGCGCTGTGCGTGCGTCACCATCTGAGAATGCGGCCAGGTAGGCAATCAGTTCTGAGTCCACCAATTCAGAGGGTTTCGTTTCCATGGCGCCCTCGGTGGTAAGAGCCCGTTCCAGTATCAACCGTATATGCTCATCTGTGAGCTTTTGTAACGTAAACGTCCGACACCGTGATAACAGCGCATTTTGAACTTTGAACGAGGGATTCTCTGTCGTGGCCCCTATCAATGTGATCTGTCCCGACTCGACGGGACCCAGAAACACATCCTGCTGCGACTTTGAGAAACGGTGAATCTCATCACAAAATATGATTGTCTTGCGGCCAGTGAGACCCAATTCGCCCCGCGCCTCAGCAAAGATCTTCTTGCACTCCCCAACCCCAGAACTCGTACTGTTGATCTCGACAAAGCGGCTTCCAACCATGGACGCGATGCAACGGGCTATCGTGGTCTTTCCGGTTCCTGCCCCACCCCAGAGGATCATAGATGGCACGCGGTCTTGCTCGATGAGGTTTCGGAGGACACCTTTGGGTCCAACTAATTCTTGGCCACATACATCGTCGAGAGTTCGAGGTCGCATCCGTTCTGCGAGAGGCGCTGCCTTGTGGAATGCGTTGACTTTCGGCTTCTTTGCTGTTGGCGGCTGTTCATTCTCGATGGGATCTGTCGGAGCTGCTGTCGCTTCCCCCTCAAATGACCGTTTCTTCTGCGACGACAATGGCGTGCTATGCACATCATTTATCGAGGGTTTAGAGTCTCCATTTGTGCCAGACTTCGGGGTACTAATCGGAAGGCTCCGTTTGGGCCCTGGTGTCTGAAAGAAGTTCGAGAGGCCATTTCCAGCCTGTTGGGTCGATGGCGGGGTACTATCGATATGGGTTTCGCAGTTGGAATCAATGTGAGAATTGATATCCTTTGGTTTAACGGGTTTATCACATATGGGACAAGCAACCATTTTGAATTTTATATAATATACATCCAAAAATCAACCGTCGCTCTGCGTGCCACTTGCAGTCGCGAGTCTGGCTAGGGAGACGCGTTTTGGCGGTGTGTGGTGGCAAAATTGTTAATTACCGGAATATACATAACCCGATGAAGGCAAGGGATAGGGGTCAGGGGCTACTCAGGGGACAAGACATGGCCAGAGAGAGATAAAGGCGACACACAGGATCGGACTCGCGATGATTTCCATGTCAAGATCAGACTACTATATTGGCTACAAAAGCTATATATGAGGACCTCGGGTCTGAAATTTCTGGAGAAGACTCAGAGAGCGTTGAGGATAGCCGTGTACGCTGCCTTTGGCTGGAAGTTCGCATCAAAGAGAAGCGGGTTGCTGCTTGCTCTCCAGGAGTCTGGATCACGCACACCCCAAACTGTCACACCGACACACTTGGCCTCGTTGAGACAGCCATTTACGACGTTGACGTAGTCAGTTGCTGACGCACCGACAATGTCCAGCTCAGTGACAGCAACCTCAGAGACACCAGAGGCAGCTAGGACCTTGATGGCACCTGCCAAACCGGCACCACCACCAGACTGGAGATGACCTTGAGTTCCAATACCATCAATTGGGACTCCGGCAGCAATCCACTTCTTGACGTGAGCTACCATGCCGGTGGTGACCTTGGCATATGTGGCACTGTCCAGGTTGTAGTCGTTGATGTACAACTTGGCGTTGGGGTCGGCAGCACGCGCAGCCTTGAAGGCAATGCTGACGAAATCCTCTCCAAGGACTCTGGAGAAGACAGAGTCACGCATGGAACCATCCTCATTGAAGATCTCATTGACGACATCCCACTGAAGGATCTTGCCCTTGTAGCGAGTCACAACGGTGGTTACGTGGTTTTGGATGACGCTGGTCAATGTCGCCTTGTCGCTGATCGCACTCACCCATGATGGGAGCTGGCTGTGCCAGACTTAAAATGTTAATTGAAGTCAATCAACGGCCGCATGAGACGGAACTTACCCAGAGTGTGGCCACGGATCAACTTTCCGTTGGTTTGTGCCCAGTTAACCAAGTAATCGGCTCCAGACCACCCAAAGTTGCCTCGCGATGCTGAATATTGTCAGATTTAATCAAGAGAGATGATTCATTTGACTCACGTTCGATGGAATCCCACTTCATACTATTTTCCGGGGTGACTTGGCCAAAGTCTGCCTGAATGATCGGCGCGCTTCCGCTGGTCAATCTACCCTGATCTGTGGCAACACCGATATACTCCTTGCCATGAGCCTTGAACCTTACGTCGATACTGCCGCTGCTGGAGCCACCTGTGCCGCCAGGGTTTGAAGCGGTCGTGGTCGGGGTGCCGCCTCCAGGGTTGCTCGAGACTGGAGGAGAACTACCTGGGATGCACTGGGAATACCCTAGAAAGATTAGAATAGTTTAATAGGTTCAACGTCTAACGTACAGGCACTATAATCATTAGTTTCTGCGATATCACTGACAATGGATATAGACTTACTTGGAGTAGGTGCAAACAGAGCCTGACACGCAGGTTGTAGGACCAGTCCAGCCAGTTCCACCACCTATAATTGTCAGTCCAGCACACATATTCAAGACTTCAATGCTCACATTGGCCCCAGACGGCGCTTTGTGCCATGGCAAGTGGCTGGATGGCGGCCGCAAGAGCGACCAAGGCTTTCATGTTCAGCATCTTGAAGTATTTACTGCGGAAATATTTACAAGAGAACACCAGAGCTGGGGAAAGGAAATGGAGAGATAGCCATTACATATATATTTATACCAAGCCTTATATATTAATGTTTATATCCGGATGTTATTAGCCGCATCGCGACGGCGAGTCGGTATCACTGCCGGCCAAGCCGGATGTGCAGACCGCATTGCTGATCTTTTCAGGCTGATCTCCCGTTGACAGCTGGGTCTGTAAGTCAAGCCAGATCAAGAAGTTGCTTGGAGCGGCATGTGAAGTGCACTATCACATACCCCTGTGGCTCAAGCTCGACGGTCCATTCCCACCGTATCCATCGTTTCTGAGGGCAAGTAGAATGCAATAAGGCATGGCAAGCCTGCAGCTGCAAGACAGGCATGAAATACTGACACTATCACCATACCATAGTATGATCTCTCCTCTGCCTGTAAATACCAGCGGCCACAACTCAGGAACGCGCACGCACCGCTCTGGTAACATGGAAATAAGTCTTGGCAACCACTTTTGCCTAAGCGCTACCCCACGTTTCACTACCTTAATATGCGGGAGAAGTCGACAAGAAGCCGCAGCAAAATAACGTTATTGCCCAGACTATCAATGGGATGATGCCAGCGTTGCATAATGCTTGTAGTGGCAGGTGGATGCACTTTCCCCCATATCACGCGCAATGTGTCTTGGCCCCCCTGTAATAAATTTTCCGTCCAGACACCTGCCTTGCTTCCAGCAACCAGTAAATATAACCTTCCCACTTGTTCTCCGTCTGCCC
Source organism: Pseudogymnoascus sp. BL549 (assembly GCA_001630585.1). Classification (NCBI taxonomy): domain Eukaryota; kingdom Fungi; phylum Ascomycota; class Leotiomycetes; order Thelebolales; family Thelebolaceae; genus Pseudogymnoascus; species Pseudogymnoascus sp. BL549. The sequence continues at coordinate 32,110 of LNAR01002028.1, read as the reverse complement.
TGCCACGTTCCTCATGTCCGGATGCGAGAGAATGTGGAGGTACCCGGCCAAAACACAGAATTCACAGCTGTGTACCCCTCGTCGGCACAGTTTTCAGAGACTGGCTTATCCGAGGCCCCAGAATGTTGATGCAAATATGAACTGTGATCTAGAAGTGGCTGTTGCACATTTGGCTATATTATGTCTGGTATCAACCCAAAAGAGGGGTTCATTTGCGACCAATCGCAACACAATGAAATTGGAGGACCTCCACCCGCAATTATATTGACCCTTAGATTAAAGCAGCTCAAAGACAACCGACTTTTGTGCAACATGTGACTGAAATGGCAAAACTCCGTCGATAGTTAGGCGGCCTCAAAGGCTTCTCAAAAATAAGGAAGTTCTGGAGACATGGAGCTGTAGGCCAGAGTAATCCCTGATCCCAAAGTCACCGATCTTCCGGGTCCGCCCCAAAACCACTCTCTGATGATTCTCCCGAAACGGATCTGAGTCAAGAAGAATCAACAAAAGGAAACCGACCGCAAATCAATTTTAACTTTCGAGCTCGGTTTGGTGCACAAAATGTGTGCTTTCCAGGGACGGTGTTGTTCAGCCAGTTCCTCAAGTAAGTACTGTGTCAAGCAAACATCGAGATCCAAGTTCACCAGTGTCAATCAAGGTTATGAAAATCGGTATATTCGCTCGTTGAATTCTACAGTACAGTAATATTACAGCATTCCACCCCATAATCCCCCCCTCACCAAAACATCCCCCACCTCCGAACCTCCCCAACTCCAACCCGCCCTACCCTCATCCCCCAACCTCCCATCCTCCCCTCCAGCTCGCGATAACGGATTCTCGGGCGAGACCCTCGGTGTCAGAGCCGCCGCCTGGCTCGTTCACCTCAGATCTCGCATCACCAATCGAGCTCCAGCTTCGGCATGGAAGCGGCAACTCTGTGCCGGCTTCCATACCTACCCGGAGTCTCGAAGGTGACCCCACCTATCGTCACCGTCTCGACCTCGAGGCGAATGCCAATTGGCTGTTGGCGGCAGCCAGTTGCTTCGTTGGCCTCGAGGCCAGATCGTGACAATGATGTCAGGGCCGAGGGTGGTACGCCGGCTCCCCTAAGCTCGGCGACTAAGTTTGAGTGGGGCGTGGAGGGAGCCGCCATGGTCAGTCTGCCTCGTGCGGACTGCCCTCCACAACCCTGCTCGAAAGCAGGATCCTCCACAATTGATGTCAACTCCAGCTCGCGCTGGAGTGACGCGCGGGACGTGACAGATGGCGGGGGCACGGAATTGCCCGCCGACTCATCTTCACAACTTGGGACTGGGCCACCACCAGTCTCCAAGTCCTCCGCGATTGCCGTCGCGACGCCAATCTCCGTTTGTGTTCCAATGGAACACAGTTTGACCCCAGAGTCGGTCTGGGTGCCAACTGACACGCCAGACCGAGCAATGGGTTTGGCGGAGACGGCGTCGCGACGGTTCTTCTTTCGCTTCTTCTCGGGAACCGAAGAAGCGAAAGAAGCAGCGCCTGCCGACTGAGATACAGTGCGCCACTCCTGCTGCTCAGGCAGAGGGGCTACCCACTTGGTGCGCTTGGGCTTGACATTCTCCTGTGCGACGGCGTGCAGGTTCGGCGCCGAGTGGTCAGGTCCAGTGACGGTTTTATCGTCGGCATCACGAGAAGCGGTTTTGGCGGGTCGCTTCGGTGACAGAGGTAATGCTGGCGATGGGCTGACGGTCGATCCGGCTTTGCTGATGCCCTTGTTGGAAACATATTCAGGGGCTTGGCCTGTCAACTGAGGCAGCTTTGGATTAAAGCCAGCAGTGTGACCAACGTCGGCCACACAGTCTGAAGTAAGCTCTGGCACTTGCTCCAATACCAGCGGTGAATTCATAGGCTGTTTGGTTATCATGTTTCCTTGAGACGTAGCCTCCAAAAGCTCTGATGAGACAGTGGAAGCCATTGAGAGTGCAAGCGCTGATGCACGCGATGATGTTCGCTTCCGAATAAACTCAATGCTCTGACGTCTTTCCTCCTTGATGCTGGCACGACGGGCTCTGGCTTCCTCAAGGCTGGGTGGTGGTGGCTGTGCTCTCAACTCAGCAATAACTCGAGCTCTATCCTCGTTGATAGACTGTGCTGCAGTGGTTGATGCAATCTGAGCGATGACTGGATCGGTGGCTTGAGGGGCTCCAGTATCTTTAGCTGGCGTTTGGGAAGATGATGTGCCTCTAGCTGGGGTCGCAGTTTGAGAAGATGCAGTATTTCCAGCTGGAGCAGCAGTTGGGAGAGGTGCCGCATTTTTGGTGGGGTGTGTGCCTTTTGCAGCAATGGTAGGGGCTGAAATTTTCGCATTTGCAGCAAGAGGCGCGATTGAAATTGAATTTTCTCCAGCAAAGGATGTGATTGAAACTGGTGTATTCTTAGTTGGTGTTGTGTCGTGTGAAATTGTTTGAGCCTGAACTAGCTGGGTGGATTGATCCTCGGATTGGGTCGTGAATCGGGAGATTTCCTGGTCGCAGCTCGCTACCGTAACGGCAACGTGAAGATTTGACTGATCTTGGTTTCCAGTACTCTCTTTCTCGGCATTGATCAGGGGTTGGATTCCTGACTCGGTTGAGGTTGCGGTTGCATCTTCCAGTCCTTGAGCGATGGCTGGTACCTCGTCTTTAGTAGAACCAAGGCCATTTTCCTTGGTAGATACATCCAGGTTTCCATCCGCCTTGGTCTCACCTGTTGTCCATCGTGTTAGAGTTACTCTCTACGCCTGTGTTTTGGTAGTTTGGGAATATTATACTCACAATTAACCTCTGCAATCTCAGTTTGAGCGGTGGCAACACTGTTGACTCCCTCTGTCTGTTGCACTCCATCGGTCTTTCGCTTCGCCCTACGGCGTTTATTCTTGGCGGCTTTCGCTTTGGGGTGCTTCGTGGGAGGCATGATTGGTTCGAGCCTTGAAAAGCCCTGGCTCGAAAATGGGATGACTTCCAAACCAAAGTACAGTTTCGAAACATTGTTAAAATTTGGAAAGTTTGGATCACTTCCTTGCATGCTCTTGATGCACTCCTGAGTATCATTGTTCAGACAAGTCTGGATCAAGAAGCGGTAGTTATCTTTCACAAACTGATGGAGGTCACCAGGTGTTGAAGAGATGATTGGCGCCTCGCCATCGGCAATGGTCTTGCAAGAAAGGGTGTCGATTGAGTCTTGGAAGATCTGAAGCACCTCTGGGTCTGTGGAGAAGATTTTGGTAATGGTCTCATGGTGGGCCTTCATTCTCTGGTAAAGGAAGTCTGTGCCCCATACAGTTTGGCCAAATGTAGTGCCAATATTGATGTACTGGGTGGCCGGTAAGTGTGACAGGCCCTCATTCTCGAAACCCTGCAATTGTTAGTGAATGGATTTGGTGTCTTTTCACGGTGACAACATACCTCCGCCCAAATCCTGAGGTCGACAAATCCTTCTGTCGCTCCAATTGGCGTTTCCGCTTTCAAAGCCTGATAGCCAGTCCATTGCCATAATATATCTGGTATAATACCAGCAGTAAACTCTTGGCCAATATTGGCGGCATACACTTTGTCTGCAAAAGAAGTCATTGTGCCAGCAGTATCAGGCGGTGGTGATGGAAATCCGAAAAGTTGATTCAAGAAGAATGCCAAGAAGTTCTGGTCAACAGTTCTCATAACTGCCTCCTTCCTGTTGGCAATCTGGTATGAGAGAGCAATCCAGACTTTGTTTATGACACTGGGAGGTATGGCAAAGCCAGTCGTATTGGTGATCCGCACAAATCTTGGGATGTTCAGCTTCTCCTCTTCTGGAGCTTCGCCTCCACCTTCTTTGAGGCTAGATGACATGATTAGCAACGTGTAGAAACAGTAACTATGAATCAATTCAACAAGAACTAATCAAAAAATAGTGGTGCAATGTTTGGTTTGTTGTTGCCGAAGTGGCCTGGGGTGTTGTGTTGACGAGGGTTGAAGTTGATCTAGCCAAAAGATGGTATCAGAAGTAATGAGACCAATCTTCTTGGGAGATTTTAAAAACAACCATGTGCCAGCAAATAGGTATTAGGAAGCGTGAAAGTGTGATCGATAGATCATAGGTGTCTGCTTGGGGAATCTGTGGATAAGAAGATCTACCCGTTTGCTCGGGCTGAGTTGAAGTTGTAGGTGAAAACGGTAGATCGTGCATGAGAGAGCTTCCTGCTCAAATTGATAATAACGCTGTGGCTCTTCTGGCGAGTGAAAATGCAGTGGCCCCGGTCACAAGTCTCGGCGTACCACTCGCAGGTGGTGCACCGTTCGCAGGCGAGGTAGGCTGGCGGGGCCAATGCCTTTTAAATTCAAATAGACGACAAATAGAAATATGAACTTACTGCTTTGTTTGAGAGATTCGAGACTAGAACGTCGTCGTCGTAGAAACGTGGATGTGGAAACGTAGATTGCAAAATTCGGAAGATGAAGTTATACAAATAGAAGCGAACGTAACTGTTATACCAGGGGGGATAACGCGTCGTAAATACGCGAATCCCTTAGCGTCTCCTACAATACGTACCACACGTACCGTATGTACTGGATTTATATTCTCCCCTTAAAGGGGCCCATGACAAAGAGAGGGATGCACTCCAACACGTTCTCAAAATCAAATTCTATGAGGCCAGAGAAAAGAACAATTGCTGTATAGTAATCTACAAATGACTGCAAGTCTAAGAGGCACTTGTATCTCAATAATCTTACTACAGGCTGTGTTTTGCAACGGCGATATTTGCAAACCGTAGGGATCTGGTTCGCCCATTGGTGAACCCCATAGCGAGGCCTTTAAACCTCGCTGGCACAAAGTTCGTACCAAAGCTTGGACATGGAAAGAGAATAGACAAATAGATATATGCTTTATATCCCACGGCCTTCATAACAAAATCAGATGTACGGTAATACAGCCAGAACTGTGTAGTGTAGGAAAGCATGGGGTATCCCTGGCTGCCTGGGGTTGCGATGTATCAAGCAAGGTAAAAGCGAAAAGAAAATTACGGAAAACTTAACATATATGGGCTAATCGTAATACTAATTAACAAAATGATCTCATGGAGAATATTACAGACGCAGTTAGTTATTTTGATTGCATGGTGATGATATGTCGTTGGAAGTTGCTGGGATGCTTTGACGCGCGCTTCAATACAAAGCGCGCTTGTTGTTTTGGGTTAGCGCCACTTGACATAGTTTATCGCAAAACCTCTCTTGCGTAGTTTAACGCACTTAAAAACCCTCCTTCGCCAATATACATATTTGGCAGTCGCAAGCGCAAATTTTGAGCAGGGAAGCTATAGAGTTGATCTCATCCGTAGCTGGAGGTGTTTTTCTTACAATATCACTGTTGCGACACTTGCGTGCCCAGAAAACCACAGGTATCATCACTTGATCTTCACCACAGCGCCACAAAGATCTATCTTGCACTCATGGCCGAACAACCGAGTATCACGTCTATTCTGGCGGCTTTAGGTGAGTTTAATATATCACAGATAAATGACTGGGCGCTAATCATCGTAGCTGCTCAACATGGCTCCCCACAGAACCAGCAATCACCACAGCCAGGCTATCAGGAACAACAGTACCAACAACCACAAGGCCAATCTCAGCATGGATATTCAGCTACACAGTACCCATTACCTCAGCCAACGCACTCCGGTAATGTTGACCTCAGCAGCATAAAACCGGTCAATTCTGGGACTGTGAGCATTGCAGATGCCATCGCGAAGGCAAAGGCCATAGCTGCAGAGAAAGGGTTGGCATATGAAAGGCCAGCATACGGCGCCGACCCTAGGGCCGACTCATCAATGTCACACATACAACCTCGGTCACGATCAAGATCCCCACCTCCTGGTCGCCGGGAGCCATTCCGCGACAACTATAACCCCTACCGAGACGAACGGAGGCCTGATAGGATGCCTGTAGGGAGAGACCAATATGGCAGAGAACGCTCATTCTCCCCAGCACCACGTGCTCGAGGTGCACAGGAGACATTCTCGCCCCCTCGCGCCGGCAACGCTGGAGGTGCTTATAACGTACGCGAGAGATCGCCAATCGGAAGAAGTGGAGGAGGTGGTGACGGCGATAACTCAGAGATAATCACGATAGAATCCAACCTTGTGGGTCTTATTATTGGCAGGCAGGGCGAGAATCTTCGTCGTGTTGAGGCTGAAACCGCTTGCCGTGTTCAATTTATTCCCATCACCGAGGAGAATGGCCCGTTCCGCCAGTGCAAAATCAGTGGCCCGCGAGCACGCCGAGCAGAAGCTATTGCTGAAATCAACCGCATTATTGACGATAGTGGTATGGGTAGTGGTGCCCGTGCAGGGGCGGATCGTCAAGGAAGAGATGCCGCTCCAGCTCGTGCTAGCTCACATCAGCCAGCACTGCGTGACGGTGAAGATAGTATGCAAATAATGGTCCCTGACAGAACCGTTGGCCTCATCATTGGCCGCGGAGGTGAGACCATCCGTGATCTACAAGAAAGGAGCGGATGTCATGTCAACATTGTGGGCGAGCAGAAGAGCGTCAATGGCTTGCGGCCAGTCAATCTTATCGGTTCTCGTGAAGCTGCAGCCCAGGCGAAGGATCTAATTATGGAGATTGTAGAAAGTGATAGCAAGAGCGTGGCTGAAAAGGGCCGTGCTCCTCCACAGAGGGAACCTGCCAGAGATGTTAATTACGGTGGTGCTAGCGGTGGTGCTGGCGGTGGTGCCGATAAGGTGAACGATTCGATATATGTTCCTTCGGAAGCTGTCGGCATGATTATTGGCAAAGGAGGCGAAACCATCAAGGATATGCAGAACACCACAGGCTGCAAAATCAACGTGACTCCTTCATCTGGCCCAGGCGAGGTTGAGCGCGAGATAGGTTTGGTTGGATCGAGAGATTCAATTGAGAGAGCTAAGCTGGCGATTGAGGACAAGGTCGAGGCCGTGGTAAGTGCAGTCACTTTTTTCGTTTCAAGGAATCTCGCTGACTTTTGTAGCAATTAAAGAATGGAGGTGGCGGCCGGAACAAGAACTCTCATGACCAGGGAGATCGCAGCTATTCCCAACAAGCTTATGGAAATGCCCAGGTGCAGCCGCAATCAGTACAAGGGCAGGCTCCAGCAGCACCAGGGGGCGAAGACCCATACGCAGCATGTAAGTGTGCCCTTTCAAATTCACTAGATACCCACTAATTAAATGTAGATGGCGGTTATCAAGCATATGTTGCACTTTGGTACCAAGTCATGGCTGCTCAGCAAGGCGGACAAGCGCCAGGTGGTCCGTCACAGCCACCAGGAACTTCCTAATCCCCGCCCAGACCATCACTGCCACCCTTCGGACATCGACACTATCTTGACTGCTTGACTGCATGATTTGATTTTGAGACTCGCCTAACCGAAACTGCACACTGAGACTGTGATGCCAGCATTGGCTGGTATAACGTACATGATTGCATGCATTTGTTGATCGTTATGAAGCTTCTGAAGATTGATGCCGCAACTCCAAGCTACAGGTCCTCGGCCACGACATGATACATTGATGATACCCCTCTTGGTAGCCGGTTCGACATTGTGGTTTTCTTGCACTGGATGACCCATATGACTGCCTGACATGCTTTACTGGCCGTTATAATGCACCATGACTGCAATGATATTTCCCGGAGTTCTGTCTGCATCCTGGACTCCGCTAACAAATTCTACAAGCACTACAAGCACTTCATGCCAGTGTTACAGTTGGATGGAAACGGTTTCATTGCCGATGATATTAGATGCCCTGGTACCGTGGCCCTTTTGCCATTTTCGTTCAAGGATACCGCCTATTGACGCTGATCACGAATCTTCTCGTTTTCAAATGGACTTGTCAATGGAATGAGAACTGACTGCATGATTTTACTTTGGGCAAGGTGGTTCGAGGACGAGTATATATCTGCACATAGTAAGTGGTCGGCGTCGTGGTCGTCTTTTGCTATGCGAATATGTATATTGTAGGATTATTATTTTTGCGCAATGAACATGAACTTTCTCCGTTTCCAGCGTTTATAGATCATTTTTAAAACAGAGCATCGGGGAGTAGTTGTGCTGTGAGAATTACTTGTCAGTTATGATAGCGAATATGATAAGTCATGTGACGTATGTTTTGCAACGCCTGAGGCTGAAATCGCCCTTCGAAAAGTTGAAGCTCCAAACCGCGATCGACTAACATACCATCCCAATCTTCCGCATTTTGAGCTATGAAAAGAAACTAAAAAAGAGTCTCGAAACGTGTCAATTACGTCAATAACAACAATCGTCAAAGTCTACAGCATAAATTGCGTTGTCCACCGAAGTTACAGCCATCATGGTTCAAATCACTGAAGTGAAGGGCAACAGCCGCGAGAACCGCATTTCGACGCATACCCATATTAAAGGCCTTGGTCTTCGGCCTGATGGCATAGCTGAGAAGCAGTCTGGAGGTTTCGTTGGACAAGTTGCTGCAAGAGAGGTGAGCAAAGAATCAAGTAGCTTCTGATTTACAATTCGCTGACCCCCATTTCACAGGCATGTGGTGTAGTAGTCGACCTCATTCGAGCACAAAAGATGTCGGGCCGCGCCGTACTTTTGGCAGGAGGCCCTGGAACCGGAAAGACGGCGCTCGCGCTGGCCCTCAGCCACGAACTAGGAACCAAAGTTCCATTCTGCCCCATTGTTGGCAGCGAGATCTATTCGGCTGAAGTGAAGAAGACCGAGGCGTTGATGGAGAACTTCCGGCGGGCGATTGGTCTGCGTGTGCGGGAGACAAAGGAGGTTTATGAGGGCGAGGTCACCGAGCTTACTCCAGAGGAGACCGAGAATCCTCTGGGTGGTTACGGCAAGACTATCAGCACATTATTGATCGGGCTGAAGAGCGCCAAGGGCTCAAAGAAACTGCGCCTGGATCCCAGCATTTACGAGGCTATTCAGAAGGAGAGAGTGACCGTGGGTGATGTCATTTATATTGAGGCCAACACCGGAGCTTGCAAGCGCGTGGGACGATCCGATGCCTTTGCTACGGAGTTCGACCTTGAAGCAGAGGAATACGTGCCGATACCGAAGGGAGATGTGCACAAGAAGAAGGAAATCGTGCAAGACGTGACACTACACGACCTAGATATCGCGAACGCACGTCCTCAGGGTGGACAGGATATTATGAGCATGATGGGACAGTTGATGAAGCCAAAGATGACCGAAATCACTGACAAATTGCGCGAGGAGATCAACAAGGTGGTTAGCAAGTATATCGACCAAGGTGTTGCCGAGCTGGTTCCCGGGGTGCTCTTTATCGATGAGGTATGCTTTAAAATGCTTCCACGGGGATTTTCACGTTCTAACTGGAAACTAGGTTCACATGCTCGACATTGAATGCTTCACATATTTGAACCGCGCGTTGGAGTCTCGTATCTCTCCTGTTGTCATCCTGGCATCCAACCGTGGAATGTGCACAATCCGCGGCACGGAAGACGTTGTGGCTGCACACGGCATCCCCCCGGATTTGCTGGCACGCCTTCTTATCGTCCCAACTCACGCTTATGATGCGGAAGAGGTCAAGAGAATTGTCAAGATTCGGGTCGCCACTGAAGGCCTTGCAATCGCAGAGGCTGCATTGGACAAGGTGGCCGAAGCGGGTACAAACATCAGTCTGCGATACGCGCTGCAACTCCTGGCGCCAGCTTCGATTGTTGCCAGATGCAGAGGAGCACAGGAAATTGGAGTCCAGGATATTGCAGAGTGCCAGGACCTATTCTTAGATGCCGGCAGGAGCGCAACGGCCATGGTTGGGGATGGGAGCGGGTTCCTGGTTTGATTTGGAAATTTGGTGTGGGACGGAGTCTCGGAATGGAAAACGGCGTTCAGTTGAGTGTTATGAAGATGCTGTCTCTGTATACTAGGCGAGAGGTGCAGATTTGAACAGAGTACGATAGATAATAAGAATACCACGTGGAAATTTATCCAGCCGTTTGGTTCATTTGAGCGCGGAGACTTATCGACCAGTCAAAGTTGGAGGATAATTGCAGATGTTCAAATGTGCAGATCGGAGCAATGCAGCTATCCGTTGATATTTACAAGTTTAACGAGGAACTGGCGAAATGTGCACCTGTGCCAATCCCATCCGTTTGCGGGTACTCCATATACTCCACATTCCAGATATCAACATATACCAAACGCAAGTATTGAGCTCCATGTCGAACGCGTTTCTTTCATGTGCCGCTCGGCCAATGAAATAAGATGTCTCTGGTTGGATAACTCTAGCGGTCAGCCCTGTCGTTCTTATCTTTGAGGACACTGGCCAACCGCTCTATTTGATTGCTTTCTTCACAGTTACGTTGTCCAGTCCATGGTAACCTCATCCGTATAGTAGCCTATCTGCACATACGTCTCGTTTTGTATGAAATGGGCCAGCAGCTGCTTGTAGCTGCGGCAGTGACCTGCGGTGTGTACGATTTTCTTTGTCCAGAACCAAGTTTTGATGTTTATATCCCGAGACATAAGGGGGCAAGAGGCGTGCAGAAAACAAAGGATCTGCTAGTTGTGAAGTGAATCTTTAGACAAGGGTTTTATTGTGCACAATATCCATTCATTGAGATTGTTCCCATTGATTTCTCTTCTTGTTTATAATATATCTTTCATTCATCGCTATTCCAGTCTTCGCTTTGTTATTGTTTCTGTGATAAAGGGCCTTATGACGAGAAAGCCTTTCCACGAGAATTGATTCTGAGATGCTCAATTAAACTCTATTGGGAATATCCCGGCATCGGCATTGCTGCGTTTGCGATTTTCATTATCATCCGTCCGGTGGATCTAGCCATGGGCGAGGGAGAATCAACTTCTCTTTCGAGCAGTCAGATGAGAGACCTTCCAAGATCACCAACAACCATATCACCATCTTCATCAAGAAAAGACTCCCTTAGATCATCGAACAACACTGAGAAGGATTCGGCGCCCTCACCGCCACTCACTCGTTTGATGAAGAAGCGGGCGGCGTCTCTCGACACCGATGCTGCCAACAATCCCTCAATTGCAAACCTTTCTCTTCATAGTGCCAGCCTCGAGAGCCCACGGACTGATTCAAATAATCAAGTCTGTCTCTGTCAACCTGATCCAAAGATCCCCCGACCACGAAACGGTATGTGCAAACTATCCCTTCTTTTCTTCCATGTTTGTCGTTATGGGTCAAGTGCTCACTGTCACCTTTGTTTCGTTTGTAAGTTTGATTGGACACTGTTGGCTAACTACCCTTTGAAGCTTTTATTCTTTATCGTCAGCACTATCAAGGGCAAGTTATTGCACAAAATCCAGGGCTTGCCAACCCGGAGATATCAAAGATCATCGGAGCACAGTGGAGAGAGCAATCTATCGAAACTAAAAACGAATGGAAGAGGTTGGCCGAGGTTTGTGAAAGTCCCGGAACCATCTTGAGGAATTTGAGTTGACAAGAACACTCCAGGAAGAAAAGCATAGGCACCAGCGTCAATATCCAGACTACAGGTATCAACCCAGACGACCAGGGAAACTCAACGGCCCCAGAAACACAGGATCACCAGACGACCCCTTGAGGTGTCCAAAGTGCAACGGTCGATATTTTTCAACGCCAGGCACACCTCTAACATCATTACCACCTACCCCATCGATAGGAAGCCACAACGAAAAAACCGCCCATCCGTTCTCGCATGCGATGGAACGTGACGGTTGCTACACCGCCGACTCACAAGGTCCCTTTATCAAATTCCGAAACGGCCCTCCCTATCCGCAAGCACACAATCGTCGCCCTCAGTTACATACTGAGGAAGTAGGAGGCCAGTGGCACGATTCCGACACTGAGACGCTTCACTCCCCGCGTGCTAAGCGTCAGAGGCCTAACGACAATCCAAACCCCTATCCAAATCCATCATGGCCAAATGGTCCACAGCGTATATCCCGTGTCCCCACGTCAGTTATAACCTATGACCCTGTCCAATTTCCTAACCAACGGACCATGGCATATCACCATCATGGGAATCATGGGATGATGGAGCCACCCCGCTCTACACCCATAAGTGGGAAATTCCCTCCTCATACACCTGGCCATGCACGGCCTCAGAACTTGGATGACTTGCGTCTGCCACCTCTGCAGACCAAGATCCCCGTGCCAGGGTCTGCTCAAGTACAACAACAATTCCATCCTCAAACGCAGGTTCTACGGAACAACAGCCAGAGCAACGCGCAGTCTGTCGAGGCTATGGTCATGACGATCCCTTTCCTCAACAAAATCCGCGTCCTTGCCAAAATCGCTCCGCCACTGGCAGCAACAGGGCCCATGAGTCCAACGCAGGAAGTCCGCGGTCCAGTAGTTGCAGTCGAGGGAACAAACCAAAAGTTGGTCGCTGAAGTGGGAGAATACATCGAAGGCTGTCTGAAACAGAAAGCAGAATGCGTTGTCAGAACATGGGCCAGCAACTCCAATCCTCTCTCTCAGCGCTCCGAATCGACATCAACTGACGTCTCCATGTCTGGTACTGAGAATTGCACCCCTACGCCGACCAGAATCACCAGTAACATCCAAAGCAGAGGTCCCATAATCGACTACCTCGAGGCAATCGGCACCTGGCACTCTAAGTCCGCCGAGATCCGCACCTTCATCTCCACGCGCCCCCAACCCACAACCCCTCCCAAATCCCCCGAGGGGGCCCCAAAATCACCAGCTCCTACCACAGCTCCGTGCCTCCCTATCGCGCTGCTGCCAAGGGGATTCTCGCTTTCCCTCTCTGACCGCGCTGCGGTCCATATCCCGATCAACGATGCGTACGCGCCGGTGGATCATTGGCAGTGGATGGCTACTTTGTGGCGGGGTATAATTGGTGTGGATCTCACGGTGTATGTGTGCAGCGGACCGCTTGGGGACGAGGACAGCAGCCGCGGAGTGCATCCGAGCGTTGGGGGGGTGGAGGTCAGGAATGATGCAAGGGCTATTGTTGTTTATGCACCTGGTGGGAAGTTAGAGGATAAGTGGTTGCGGAGGCTGGGATTTGAGGTGGCTGAGTTTGTAATTGGGGGTGGGTTAAAGGGGTAGAACTGTTCGTTTGGTCTGAGGAGCGGAATGAAGTTAGCCGAGGAGTTGTATTTTAAATTTCTTTAGTTGTTTTTTTATCAAATTGGAGAATTTAACAAAACTATTGTCTTAATTCGGGTAAACTTGGACTATCCCAATTTTTAAATATCACCATAAATAATCTGAGTTCATTATATTTTGTAAATGCCCCTTGAATTTTCTATAAATGAGATCTAAATGTACCATGCAAGTGTGCCAGCTAACTCAAATGTCCTCAGGCTCGAAGCCATCCTTAGCCAAAACCTTCTCCAGCTGCTCGGAGACGTAGTGGGCAACGTGCTTATTCACTTCCTCCCGTTCTCTCTCCCCATCCGGATCAACCGAATTGCGTTTTGAGTCCCTGTCACCTTCGGTGTGGGCATCTCCATTAATCGAGCTATTGAAATCGCTTCGAGCTCCAATAGAACGGCTGGTCGATGAGCGGCGCATGGGTTTCGGCTTGAAAGTCTCTGGCTGTCCAATATGCCTCCCGAAGACGTCATCGAAGTAGTGTGCCATGCCCGTAGATGGTGTACGGGGTGTTTGAGGCAACCTACAGCTTACTCTGTGTGGTTGTCAGTGTGAGTAGAATGATCAGAATATGCTGAAACTTACCCAGTATCGTGGATCATCCTGGCGATGAGACCAGTCCATCCACACTGGTGCGTGGCGCCAAGCCCACGTCCGCTGTCGCCATCAAAGAACTCGTAAAACCAGAGGTGGTCTTTCCAGTAAGGATCATAGTCTAGTTTATCGTTTCCATCGTTGATGGCACGCCTCCCATCATCGCCACGGGCAAACAGATGCTGAAGACGATGCTGGATCTCTTCCGACACATGACCTAAATGCATGAACTCTCCAGAGCCAGTGGGGCATTCCACCTGGAGTGATGGGCCGTAAAACATGTAGAAACGTTGGAGAGATTCGACAAGCAGGAAGTTGACGCAGATCCAGATGGGTCCACGCCAGTTGCTATTGCCTCCAAACAACCCACTATCGGAATCGCCTGGGATGTAGCCCACTTTGAACTCCTGGCCGTTGACATCCATTGAGAAAGGATTCTTCTCGTGGAATTTCGACAATGATCTGATTCCATGGTCTCCAAGGAATTCGTCCTCGTCCAACATTCGCTTGAGGATCTTCTCAAGACGGTCCTTGCTCACCAAGGAGAGTAGGATTCTGTTGTCCTTTCCTCGCTTTCTGATACTGGCCATGTTGCGCTCAGCGACATCATGGCGATTCTCAATAAACCAATCAACTCTCTTCTTGAAGTTAGGCAACTGGTTGATGAGCTCGGGTTCTAGCGTCAGGGTCGCGTAGAGTGGAATCAACCCAACCAAGGACCGCACTGGGAGTTGTTGAGAATATGGACCACCCCAGGAGATTGCATCATAATAAAAGCCGTCCTCTTCGTTCCAGAGCGATTGTTCGTCCGTTTGACCAGGTTTGTAAGTCATCGCATCACTGATGAGCATGAAGTGCTCAAAGAACTTCGACGCAATATCCTCGTAGATGCGGCGGTGCTTCGCAAGCTCCAAGGCGATGTTTAACATGCAGAGGCAGTAAAATGCCATCCAACCGGTGCTGTCAGCTTGCTCAAGCACTCCTCCAGTCGGAAGGGGTTCCGAGCGATTGAATAAACCAATGTTATCCAGACCGAGGAAGCCGCCCTCAAAGACATTCTTTCCGTCTTTATCTTTTCGGTTTACCCACCAGGTGAAGTTAAGCAGGAGTTTCTGAAAGACGCGCTCTAGGAAGTCTAGATCTTGTCTGCCGTACATCTTACGCTCAATCTTAAATGTGCGGAATGTGGCCCAGGCATGCACCGGGGGATTTACGTCACCGAAATTCCACTCATAGGCAGGTAGTTGGCCATTCGGGTGCATATACCACTCCCTTGTGAAAAGATCCAGCTGTTTCTTTGCGAACTCAGGGTCAATCATTGCCAATGGGATGCAGTGAAATGCGGAGTCCCATGCGGCAAAGAAGGGGTACTCCCAGGAATCAGGCATCGAAAGAATATCGTCCAGATGCATGTGCTTCCACTGAGTATTCCGGACAGCCTTTCGCTCCGCAGGTGGTGGTGGTGACGACGGGTCACCATTTGCCCACTGGTCCCAGATGAAGTGATAGAACTGCTTGGTCCACATCATACCAGAAAGCGCTTGCCTCTGGATATTGCGAAGATCATCGGCCATTGGAAGCGGGCTGATGCGGTAGAAGAACTCATCAGCTTCCTCTCGTCGCTTTTCAATTATATCGTCGAATACCTCTTCGTCCAAGTATGCGTCATTCTTTTTGGAGAAACGGAATCGTACAACTGCACACTCTCCAGGTGGGACTCCGTCTCCCTCGTCGAAAGCAAACCAGGCAGCTGCTTTTGTACCAGTCTCTTTAGGATTGATAGCGGCCTTATCTCCATCAACAATGTACCGATGAAACGCATCCTTGACATAAGGCTGTGGATTCTCTACGTTATAGAGATGGTCCAGATTTGTATCGTTCTCCGTGAATATCAATTCAGGTTGAATGTCTTGGCCACTTGGTCCAGCTCCTGGAGACGGCGACAGCTGGAAGTATCGATCGCCGAGCTTGTAGTGTTTGCTATGTGCGGTAGTCTCCCCTGACTTGGCAATAGATGGCTTCTTATCCTCAGACTCATGTCCCCAGGCCCAAGTGTTTCTGAACCACACGTGGGGCACAATGTGCAATGGTGCTGGATCGGGGCCACGATTCCATGCTGTCACTCGGAAGAGGAGCTCGTCTGGGTCATCACCCTCTTTCGCGGTCTCGATGAATATATCCCAGTAACGGTCTTCTTCAAACACTCCAGTATCGAGGAGCTGGTATTCTCGGTCCTCCTTGCCCCGGCGGGCGTTCTCATCGACGAGATCTTTGTAGGGGAATGCCTTCTGTGGGTATTTGTAAAGGAATTTCATGTACGAGTGCTAAAAATGTTAACGATGCCCAGTCCTTATGTACAGTGACCTTACTGTAGGGACATTATCCAAGTGAAAATGAGCTTCCTTGATACTTTCGCCATGGTTTCCCTGTGGGTTAGACAGGCCGAATAGTCGTTCCTTTAGGAAGTCACTATCAATTGTCAGCTATATCCCTGCCTATGGAAAAACGCGTCCGTACTCTTTCTCGTTCCAAAAAGCGAATGCGATGTTCTGGAATCCGTGTGTATCTGAAACGCCTGCAATACCATCCTCTCCCCACCGGAAAGCCCTGGAGCGGGCGTCATCATGGGTGAAGTCTACAGACAATTAATTCCCATTGATTGAAGCTGGGCACTGGACTTACGGCTCCAAGCATCACCATCTGCACTGTAATCTTCACGAACTGCACAATGTTGTCAGCGGCGAGGTCCTGTACAACACAGTACGTAGTGGGGTAAATACCAGTCGCCCATTGTCTTTCTGCGACATACGGCCCCCATTTCTTCCAGTACTTTGTTTTTTCCCGGTCCTCTTTGAGTCGTTTCTCTTCCTCCGACAGAAGGTCTACCTGGTCAATGCGAACCATTTGGGGCAGTGAAGCTCAGAAGAGCCTTTCTGGTGTTATGAATGAGAGAGGTGTATTTTTTCGGTGAGAAAGTGACGATACGGGTGGCCCCGCGTATGACAATAGCACACTATGGTGGCGTATTCAGCAACGGGTATCAGTACGCGTGAATTATTGAGCTATTATTATAGAAGGGATCATTTAATTGGCTGGTAATATTGAGAGAGATCGTTCCAGCCAGCGCCTATGTTTGTACCACATGCATTCAACAATATTCGCGATGACGTATCTGCCAGATAAGGAAAACCGGGCACTTGTGCATGCTGTACAGTACAAGTAACAAGGTACCCACTGAAAGATATTTTGACGGGTAGGTGATTTTGAACGGTTGATCACATGACTTCGTGTGCGCGCGCTGGGCGCGTTGGGCGCGTGCGCAATTCGAGCTTCCCAAACTACTCTAAATCTAAAGACCAGCCTTGCTCGCGACCCACCAACAACGCTCATAGCTGACGATACAACACCCGGATTTACGATCAACTGCAAGCCAGTATTTTCGGTGGACGTAGTCAGCCCTAGTTCCTGATCGGATTCCGAAGGATTGGTCGAGGAAGAACAACTCTTCGGACGAATAATTACAATGGCGCTTCTTGTAGACAAGCATCGTCCTCGCTCTCTCGACACATTGAGCTACCACGACGACCTCTCTGAGCGCCTTAGGTCCCTAGTATGCTACCATTGTTTTACTTATGAGCCCCAGCTAACCTCAAATCTTTCAGGCCCAAAGCGGGGACTTTCCCCATCTGTTGGTATATGGCCCATCCGGCGCTGGGAAGAAGACGAGGATAGTGGCTACTCTCAAAGAGCTCTTTGGCCCTGGAGTAGAGAAGATCAAAATTGATTCTCGAGTTTTCCAAACCTCTTCAAACCGCAAACTCGAATTTAACATTGTAGCCTCGGTATACCATCTCGAAATTACACCCAGCGATGTGGGAAACTATGATCGTGTGGTTGTCCAAGATCTGTTGAAAGAAGTGGCACAAACACAACAAGTTGATCAAAGCGCGAGGCAGAAGTTTAAGGTGGTGGTTATCAACGAGGCGGACCACCTGACTAGAGATGCACAGGCAGCGCTGAGAAGGACGATGGAGAAGTACAGTCCCAATCTGAGACTCATCCTTCTGGCGAATAGCACGGCAAATATTATTGCTCCTATTCGGTCAAGAACCTTACTCGTAAGAGTCGCGGCCCCAACTGAGGCCGAGATCTGCGACGTGCTCGCCAAAACGGGTGCGAAAGAAGGCTGGTCAGAAGCACCAGAATTAAACCTCCGAGTTGCAAAGGAAAGCGGCAGGAACCTGCGGAGAGCACTGCTCATGTTTGAGGCTGTGCACGCGCAAAAGTAAGTTTGGTGACCCAGCATCTGATACACTAGATGCTAACATGACGCCCGTAGTGAAAAAGTCACAGACCAAACGCCCATCCCGCCTCCAGATTGGGAGGCGTTGATTTCTCTGATTGCTGATGAAATCATGGCTGAGCACTCCCCCGCACGAATCCTACAGGTCCGCGCGAAACTGTACGATTTACTCACACATTGTATCCCGCCTACTACAATTCTCAAGACCCTTACCTTCAAGTTAATTCCCAAAGTCGACGACGAGTTGAAGGCAGAGGTTATCATGTGGAGTGCATTTTATGAACACCGCATTCGCATTGGCACAAAGGTTATATTCCACTTGGAAGCCTTTGTAACCAAGTTCATGAAGATTCTGGAGACATGGCTTATGAGCATCGACTTTTAGATCGGGCGATGGCGGAGCGCGATGGCGGAGCGCCCTGATGCAAGGGATAAAACTGGGAATATATGGCTTAGGGGTCGGCGGCTGGGGGGAAGTGATGATAATGACTCTCACATATTGAGAATGGAGTTAATCTACGGATAGGGGCACGAGATTTCAATAAGAAAGCTACTACGCCTTTACCAACTCCATTCATAATACTTGCATGTCCATACGTGTGATCCGCCCACGAGGAAACAATTGCGTACTACAAAGGACATCTCAGGAGCAATTGGCACGCCTGAGTAGAATTTAACCACTTTAGATTCTGATGAAACCAGCTCCCCCCGAAAAAAACCCTACAAATGAATATCGCTCAAACTGCCCTTTGGGCCACGCCAAAACTCCGCATCAAACGTCGTTTATAGCACCCATCAATCATTATAACATCATGCTCCTCCTTCTCGCTCCAAGCCTCTCCAGCCCATCCCCTTCCTTCGGAGCCTGCAAACTCGTTGGCCGCTGGGTCTTCTCCCCATTCTTGAACTCTTCCATCTTCGCAGCTGTTGCATCTCCCATCCCAACCCCAAGGGTGGATTGTCTCCGCCTCGTCGACTGTCGCCCCGCCGTCGTCAAATCCAACATATCCGTCGCGCTCTGGCTCCGTGACACTCTTTGTTTCTGCGGATCTTCATTATTGCGGCGGCTGCGGGGTTCCCGTGGTGGCGACCCAGAAAACTCGTAAATGTCCAGGTCGGCCATCCTCTTCTCCATCTTCTTAAATGCTGATGCAATCGGGTCTCTGTCTGATAGCTCCACCTTAGCCTTCCGATTACCTGACATTAACGCGGAAATGGCTGCTCCAGAGCCTGACTGGGTCTCATCGTCTCCGCTGTTGGTATATAATTGCGAGCTACGACGCTTTCGCTGGGGTATTTCTTGTAAAGGAGCAATATCGGCCACCTTGCCAGAAAGCGGGCTGTTGCTGTAAACGCTGGCACTTGAGGCTGTTGGCAGCTTGCTCCTCCATGAAGTTTCATCTCCCGTCCCGGGCTCTGACTTGATCTTCACCGCCGTCGGTGGTTCATCTTCAGCTGTGGCACAGCTAGCACGGCGATATTTGCCTTCTCCTGTGACAGCGTCGATACTCCCCTCCGCCGGTCGCCTCATTTTATCACGTAAATTTGGCTCGGCGTAGTTGACACTAGCTCGAGCGCGTCTGCTGGGCCTATGGCCTTCTCCATCCTGGCCGATTTCTTGTGGTGGTGGTGTATCCCGAGATATCTGACGGGCTGTTGAAGGCGCGGAGGAAGTTGGTGAAAATAGATCTTCGGGAGCCGCAGGTGTTTCTGGCTCTGGAATTGTCTCGATAGATGGCATTTCAACGACAGGATCGACTTGTGCGGGTATGACAACCCGTGGTTCATTCCGGCTGCGTGGGCGTTCCTTACCCTTGGCTCCACCTATCTTCAGAGGTAGAGAGGAATCATCTCCCACTGGCGGCTTGGACGCCTTCTTGGGAGAATTCGCAACATCCGTGTTGGACGTTTTCGGTCCTAACGCCCTCCTGGGAGGTCCTGACGCTGCTGGGGTATTGGGCTGGGCGTTTGACGCAGCCTTCTCCCTAGTTTTGGCCCGAGCCAGCGCAACCTCTCTTTGGATTCTTGCAACAGGTTTCTCGGCAGGCGTAGATTCCTTCGATGGCTGTGATTTATCTACAGCCGTGCTTCTGGTAGGCCTCGAATCATCAAGCGCAACCGCAACCGGTCGTGCCTCTCTCTCATCTTCAACGGCGTCGCTGACTGTGAATTTCCTCTTCGCGCCACTCTTCAGAGGCTGAGCGGGCTCCTTCTTCTCAACCGGTGTCGCATTGTTCTTGGTTGGCTTATCATGATCTGGTATTCCGCTCATATCCTTTCTCTTGCGCCTCTGCTCCAGGTTGACTGGCAGAGTCGGGCCAAAGTCAGCCAGGTCTTCGACTTCTGCTTTCGACTTAGCAGGAAGGTCTATCTTCACAGGGTCTTCATTCATAAAATGGGACACAGGCGGTGGCCCGATATCAGGTGAATCACTGATTCCAGGTATCGGATCTGATATGATTGCTGTAATTTCCTGTGCACTTCGAACTTGTTAGAATAGATCTGCAGTAATGAAGAGGGTGCATACTCTAATGTCCGCCTTGGATAATGCTTGTTTTCTATTATTGGAGGTAGTCTCCCTTCCTGCTCAGCCAGTGCGTCCATCATCTGCATTCGTTCTTCGGAGTTTCTTCGTTTGGCCGTTGGAAGCTTGGTGCCAGCCGAGGATCGCCTTGGTTCCTTCACTGGTCGGTCCAGTTTCGCGACCAGAGCCGCAATGTCCCGTAATTTGGAATCGAGTTCTGATCTGACTTCACCAACATGGCTAATGAAGTTCCGTGAACGGTTTGGTTGTGCATCTTGGTTTATTATTTGCCCACGTAGAGTTAAGTTCTCTGCCAGAAGGCGGGACACTTCGGTTTCGAGGTTGCGAATTCGCACAGCTTGCACTGAGTTCACACGAGCAATGTCCTTATTCTGTCGTGTATATTTGCGTCGCACTTAAAATCATAGCGTCAGTAGATGCCTTTCACGGAGATATACATCACAAAATTGGTACTCACACAGCTCGACGGGATCAGCAGGCGCAGATGCCTCGTTCAAACGCGCCATGGTTGTTTCTCATGCGGCAAAGGAGTCCCATCCACAGGATATGGTAATTGGCAATATATCCAAGATATGAGTTGTTGATGTGCTGGTTTAAAGCAAGCAAGAGTGTTGGAGCGATCTTTGTAACTTTGAGGATTTTTGTCGTGAGGCAGCTTTGATGTTTACACAAAGGCTCGAAGTGGCTAGCCGAAACCCCTGTTGCTAGAGTGTCCTAGCGCGGGCGATGGCGGGATACTGCCGACTTTGACAGATACAACCCCACCCATTGACAAAATATACCCATTCAGTACCATTGTCGCGCCCATTGAAATATTAAAAAGTTCCACTTGGTTTCTTTGTGCTGGTCTACAATATCTAAGATATTTCACTTTCATACAAGGGATCATCTGGCGACAAACCCAGAGCACCACGATGTCCTACCCCTCACGACCCCTCCCATCACACCTGCGACAAGCGTCCACTTCGAACAATGGAAACTCGTTGCAAGGACAGTCTCCTGTTCTACTTGCGCGCATCAATGAGAAACGACAGGAGCTTGAGAACCTGAAGGAGCTGAGAGATCTCAGTGCGGGGCTGGCTGGGCAAATGACTGTTCTGGAGGAAAAGCTCGCGACACTGTCTAACGGCACTGAAGGTACGATACGACACGTTTGGGTTTGGCCCAAAGTTATGCTAACAAATGTTTAGCTGTTGCGATGGTATTGGGGAACTGGCATAATGTTCTCAGGGCGATAAGCATGGCGTCAAGTAAGTATATATGCTGCTGTATGAAGACTCCTACTGACGCGCCCCAGCGAAAATACCGATGCCTAAAGACTCTCAAAACTACGAAGAAGAACAAGATGTCGATGTACCTCTGCCACAAACCCTTGTCAGAATTCCCACAGAGCAGGCTCCGTTAATACAGCAACACGAGGAGGCGGCCAGAGAAGCAACCAACGAGGACCAATGAAGGCTGGGATAACGCTGGATTGTACAACGCTGGGTGTGGGCAGTACATATGACTGATGAGATAATGAGACTGGTGGGTGCAATATATGGAGTCAGGCGTAGGGTTTGGTAGGATGGTACTGTCGGATATACATCATATGGGTATGTCCATAGTAGGCTCATTGCCACAAATATGGCGCTTAGTTTCAGCACACCCACGGGAGGTCGTGAGAGCCTGAAAATCTATGGAATAAATCGAGTTTCCACTTAGCTGTACTGTAACATGACTCACTGAAGGCTAAAAGATTGAAACACACGTTTTGTCGCGTCGCATTTTCTTAGAAACGCGACATCGCGTTGGCGTTCCGCGTCTATTATTCGTTGCTGTAGTGACGCGTTGGCGTCCTCAAGATTTACTCAAGGCCATCGCGACATAGCTTCTCATATGAATAGATACCTTCCCCGCTACTCTGTGAACAAACAATTCCCGATTTATCCAAAGCGCCCAAATCACCCAAACTATACTCACTGCAACCCTATCCTTTCCTAGCCTACAAAAAGGGCTATTGACGTTATAGACACTGTTCTGAACTGTTGTCTTACTCGTGACTGAGCGATAGGCGCAATACGAACCACACCAAAACAACAGTATTGCGTGTCGCAAGCGCAAGCGCAGCAATGGCACGAGTAACACGGTCCACGAAAATTATAATCTCTGAGGATGAAACCAGCCAGTCCATACCCCAGAACCAACATATTCCGGCAACCGAAGCACGGGCTCCTTTGCAAGAGATTAGCAACACCACCGAAGAGATTGTGAGCCACGAAGACGCCCAGATCGCCGACGAAGAGAAGCTACTCAAAGCCGCGTTTAAGTCAGCAATTGGCATCAAGAAGAAGAATAAACGGACCAAGAATAAGAGGAATGTGAACGAGGAGCAAAACCACAACGACGAAGTTATCCCAGACGATCAGCCAGCATCCTTGTCACCCGCCGCCGCCGCAACCCGCGAACTTCTGCGATCAGACTCGGGACCCATTGCGCAAATCCGCGACGACCTGCAAGCAACACACCTAACAGGACCAGAACAGGACCCGATGGCAGTTGACGCGCCAAATCCAGCTATTGCATTCACAGGGCGACTTACGCGCAGTCAAATGAAAGGTGTACAGCCAGGTCAGTATAACTACAATTCTTATGCCAATTATGGCACGTTTGCGCCGGCGGTTCCCAATGCCCCCCATTTTCATTACGGTCGTTCGAAATATCATACAGGATATGTTTCACAGGGCAGATCGATTCCTCCTTCTCTCGGGTGGCCCGTTTCGCGTTGGCTTTCTTACGGTTATGGCGATCCAATGTATCAATATACTAACACGGACTATCGCGTAGTGGGGCAGGAACAGACTGATACCTATAATGGACCTCAAGTATCCGACCATGTAGACAAGGATGGAGATATCGCGATGGGGAACGCCGTTCGAGGCTCTGCCTTGCATATTGAGAATATCGAGGAATGCGATCGAGAACAAACACCTGAGCCGAAATCTTCGCATGATGACTCGTTCGTTGAGCATATTGTTAGCCGCTCTCCTGCGAAGCCAGTGTCGCGACGCTACTCAGTCGAGGAGATGGTGGCCCTCCGCTCATCTGCTAAACCATCCCCAAGAATCGAAGACTCAGTTGATGAATTGGACAAATTTGAGGAGTGTCTGATTCGATCGCCTGCCAAGCCTGTCTCGCGCATCGAGGATTCCGTCGAGGAGCTAGACTTATTGGAAGATATCATGGAGGCTTTGACGGAGGCTGCGAGGGCCCAGGAGCTCGCATCCCCAGTCAAGGCTAGAAAGGCCGGTCCTACCATAGACAAAGTTGCTCGCCAAGCTACTGCGTCGCCGGCTTCAAGGCCTACTCCTGTGAAGGCTAAAACCATAGGAGTTCGGGAAGGAAAGGCTCTGATGAATGAGATGATGGCGAAGAAAGCCGCCTCGGGAACCTCGACTGTTCGCTCAAAACAAGTTGCGGCGAAGAAAAGTGTATTGCCTCCCACCTCAGCCCGTTCTGCCTCCGCCGAACCAAAGCCTGCTGCACCTGTCACCAAACGGCCAGCAGCCAAGCGTCCAGTCAGCCTCATGCCTCCCAAGGAGACAATCAAGTCTACGAAGCCCCCAACGCGCTCGACATTTGAGCTCCCTGGTGAAGCCATCTCCCGGAAGCTTAAGGAGCAACGCGAGGCACGCATTGCTCAACGCCAGTCAAGTGTTTCCTCGGACACGACGCCACCCATCGTTGCTGCAAAGGCCATGGCACCGAAAGTCAAGTCAACCAAGGCTCCAACCAGACCTACCTTTGAGCTCCCGGGTGAGGCCCTCTCTCGAAAGAAGCGCGAGGCCCACGAGGCTCGACTTAAGGCACAAGAGGAGGAAGAAAAGAAGCGCAGGGAGTTCAAGGCGAAGCCTCTTCGCAAGAGTATCGGCCCTAGCATGCAACCAAGGCAGACAACCGCCAGCCTAGCACGTAGGAGCATACTCAACCCCATTAGCTCCGAGGACGCCGAAGGATTGGTGGTGTCAAAGCGACGTTCGGTCATCGGCGCACCTCGTCCGTCACTCACAG
The DNA here is from genome assembly GCA_001630585.1 of Pseudogymnoascus sp. BL549. Lineage (NCBI taxonomy): Eukaryota > Fungi > Ascomycota > Leotiomycetes > Thelebolales > Thelebolaceae > Pseudogymnoascus > Pseudogymnoascus sp. BL549. Next base: position 7,504 of record LNAR01002028.1, on the reverse strand, counting down.
CCCAGAACCTTGCCAATACATCTGCTACTCGCACTCGTGCACCTGCTCAAGGCGGCCACGTGACGGCAATGTCAAGGAGCGATGCATCTCAACGCTCGTCATCTGGCCCCCCGGCGCCAAAGCTGAGCGGAAGGGACATATACCAGCGCGATGCGAGGGCACTGGAAGGTGCGGAGAGAGAGAGGAAAGAAAAAGAAGCAGCTGCCAAGAAGGCCAGAGAGGAGGCGGCTGAGAAAGGCAGACAGGCGAGTAGGGAGTGGGCAGCAAAGCAGAGGAAGAAGATGATGGAGGGTAAGATTGCCGACCAGGGCCTCAGTGCTGGGTATGGACCCGGTGGACAACTGGGCCTGAAATGATAGGTGTGTGATAACTGTATGGATGGTGTCGACAGGTTGTGGTGATAGGGAGGGAGTGTGCTTTTGTTAAGACACCACGTTTTGCTTTTATTGCTGACAGTCAAATGACGCTGGCAGGTCGACGTACTGCCGTCTGACGGGGATCAATCGATCATTGCTTGTGAGTCGAGGGGGAGTGCTCGCTCGTTCTACACATATATTTCATTTGTTGGCGCGTCGTGTTAGGAATCGTGTATTATTGGGAAAGCGGGTTGAGTCTGGCGTCGGCTGATAGCGTGTATTATTGAACGATTATTAGTGAAAGTATTGACTGAATGGCACATCTAAGAACAAAGCCTAGCTACGAAGTGAAAGTTAATATCGTATGAATGAAAATGTATATCACATTCCAGGAGTTTCCTATGTTGTAATATGGATATGAAGAATTAGGACGACCTGGACCGTTGGAGCTTGTCCTTTTCTGTGGTAGGCACCGGTTCGACCCCCTTGCCGCCAAGTCCCCCCTGCCAGATCTTGTACCCTTGTACTGCCACATTTCATACCACGTCCTAATCCCTGTCCCCTCTCCTTAAACCTTTTCCCGACACTATTCTTCCAGACCACTGTCCTCTGAAGTTCAGCCGGGCTACAGAGTATCATCGTCGACGACCATATTGCCTGCACTGGAGCTTTCTGCATATTGCTTCTCCGCCACGATCGTTTTCACCGAGACAACGCGAGTAATCCAGCTACCCGAGACATCACCGCCGGATTGCGCGCGAACTGCCGGTTTCCGTCATCTTCAACGTGGAACCAGCATTTGGAATCTGACGGCCTCTGAGGACGACATATGATGCTTTTTGAGTCCTCGAACTCTCGTTAGTGTCTTCCCAGGGCCACGCGCTACATCTGTATCGCAGCCACGATGCGCTTTTCCAGACCCTCGTTCGCGCCCTTCGCGAAGAGCTCGAGAAAGGCAAACATCCTCACTGTCTTTCGCCATGCTCGCCGAAACCCACGCGACTTCGTCAGCCGTCTCTGGTGCCCGCGCACCATCGCCAAATCGCTCATCTTCCTCTCTGGCCTCGTCGTCATTGGAACTGCCATCTCCGAGATCTTCTTATATGCCAGGACAGGGAAGAATAGCCGCATTGGCACGACGGTCATCAACCCATTCATACCACTGGCGCGCCCCAGTGTCCAGATTCACCAGGGAATTTACAGAGGCGGCACTGCCAAAGCTGGCCATGTCTTTGTCGAAAGATTCCTCGGGATACCATACGCACAAACGACAGGTGGATACAATAGGTTTATGCCGCCAGTCAAAATGACGGCAGGAATGGGAAAGCACGACGCGAGAACTTGGGGCCACAAGTGCTGGGGAGGCCCAGACGGCCCCGACCAGAGGTCGGGAGATGATTGCTTGAACATTAATGTTTGGAGGACACGAGGCGTGAAGGAAAACCAGAATGTGCCAGTTGTTGTCTACTTCCACAGCGGATCATTTAATTTTGGAAGCGGTGCCGAAAGGGACATCGCGAGTTTTGTGGCATGGAGCGTGGATCCAATCATTGGTGTCTCGGTGAACTATCGAGTTGGTGCTTTGGGCTTCTTAAGCTCCAATCTCACCGCCGAGGAGGGCATTCTGAATCTTGGATTGAAGGACCAAGCAGCCGCCCTGGATTGGGTGCATGATAATATTCGCATGTTTGGCGGAAATAAGGATCGAGTCACCATCTGGGGAAGCTCAGCGGGTGCACACGCAGTAAGTATCTTCTAGACTACCATGATTCGTCTGGTTGCTCAACTAACTTTGCCCAGGTCGGCCACCACCTCATGAAAATTGACGTCCCCGCACGCTTTCAAGGAGCTATTATGGAATCCGGGGCCCCAACGGCTCGCTCCGTCTATCCATATAACCATCCCCTCCACGAGGAGCAGTATAGAAAGTTCCTCGAGCTTACCGGCACCTCAAATATCCCCGATGATTCGAAGATGACACATCTTCGTTCTATCGATATAGAAACAATTGTCGCTGCCTCAGAGTCGGTTTACCAGCAATACGCCCCATCTCTACGTTGGCCTTTCCAGCCTGTCATTGATGGGCCCGGAGGCATGATCCCATGTGCACCCCTCGAGAGCTGGAAAGCGCGAGCATACCACAAAGTCCCGATCTTGACTGGCTTCAACACCAACGAGGGCAGCATGTTCGTCGACCCCGCCATCGACGACCCGAAAGAGTTCGACCAGTTCTTCCAAACGCTGATCCCAAGTTTTACCGAGAAGGATATGAGGGAGCTGAATGAGCTGTACCCAGATCCCTCGAAGTCGCCTGGACCTGAGAGCAAGTATACCGAGGACCGCCCAGGCGTCGGAAGGCAGTTTAAACGCCTTGCACGCGCGTACGGTGACTTTGCATATATTGCGCCGGTTCGTCACACCGCCCACTTCGCGAGCGCATTGGATAGACCCGATGATGCGGCGGTGTGGATGTACCAGTTCGATGTGAACCAGACGGTTACTCGTGGCGCCAACCATGGCGACCAGGGAGAATACGTGGTGTACTCGCCCAGTGTAAGGAGTCTGCCATGGAGCAGACATGGCGCGATTGGCGAGCAGATGCACGGTTATTGGACTAGCTTCGTGATCTCCGGCGATGTGAATGCAGTCAAGAAAGGTCGTGTTAAGAACCGTAGCACGTGGGCGCAGTATGGAAAGAGAGGGAGTAGCGCGAAGATGGTGTTTGGAGAGCATAATAACCAGCGAGCTGGAGGGAAGAATGAGGGGGCTCTGACTGAGAACCGACCGGATCTTTGGGGTGATGCAGAGGGAGATTTCTGGTGGGCGAGAACGATGCTGACAGAGAGGATATGAAAGGACGCCCGGGGGGGCGATGATGGACTTGATGTGACGATTATAGACGGGACTTTCCAACGACGTGTTTTTGTGTCAGGAGTTTCATATGGCGAGGGTGTGCATAGGCACGAGAATTCTTGGAGTGATTGGGATAGGACATTCATCTTGTAGCATAGTATTTATTCACACTGTTTATTCTAATTTAGTTGTGCGAATAGTGATGCTCGTCCAAGTTACTGTTGTTTAGCCTTCCCATTTCAGTGTCTGTCATCTAAATGTTCCCCTCAATCACTCAACTTGAAGCTAACCACCACAGACTCTCGATCAAACCTAATATACCCCATCAACCCAACTCCTCTCGCCAACAAGCAGGCCAAGTGGTCAATGTGGCAAAGTGTCTACTGCTCACTCAGTAAGTGCTGAGTTAGAGCCCCGCTATTCACGTCAAGTAAAATCCAAAAAGGATTTTCTTAGGTATCCGTTACGAATCTGTAATCGAACGTTCTTTTTGCATTTCTCCTCTAGATACCAACTACTATTCACTGGTCCCCTTCAAGATATCGTCATGGACCTAGATGTTAGATCAACACCCAATCGCAGATACACAGAATCCAAGGGTTTGGCTCAAGCGTCTATATTTTTATTCAGGGATGCTGATCCTCATTGCCATCTCAACCAAGCGTGGGCAAGCTCTCCAAACTCATATAACAGAACAAACTATCCATAGTTACGTTCTCTACATAAAGTCCGACAAGTAATCCTCGTCCCTGTTCTGGTTGCTGTTCGCCTCCAGCGCCTCCTCCGTGAAGACATCATCATACGCATGCTCCTTCTGATACTTCAACTCTCTCCTCTCCTTCGCAATGCGCGCCTCCTCCTTCTTCCTCGCCTGCACACTCGCCTGGTTCTTCTTGCTCTTCGCCTTCAAGATCTCGTCGCGCTCGGCGGCGAAGTCAGGGAACTTCTCCACCTTTGTCTTGTTCAGACGGTTGATGATGGCGTTGATGCGTGTCGGCACGAGGATCTTCTTCACCTTCTTGTTGTCGTGGAAGCTGACTTGGCCGGTAGCCATGGAGCCGTCTTTCTTGAGGTTGCTCCATGGCGTGTAGATGATGGTGACATTATCCTTCTTGTTTCCTGGGAAGGTGTTAGTCACGTGGTTAAACAAGTCATGGGGATTTAACTCACCTTCGATGGAGTTTGCTTTTGTGAGTTGAGCGAGATCAGTGAGGAGGTCTTGGGGGATCGATTCCCATGATTGGGTCTCGGAGAGGCGGAGGTAGATATGGGCGGATGAGAGATTGTCGACGTGGAACTGCGGGAGTTGGTGATTTTTCTTTCAAACGGAGATTAAACTTACCCTAAACAGTTGTTAGCAAATATCCTACTTATTTATTCATAAAAATGGGAATATAGCTTACCAAACGTCTTCCTCAATTCCATATGCGATTAAATCCTCATCTGAGGTGGAGATTAGTCACACGTTGCCGCACAAAGAGCCCAGGAAAAAGCGTTAATAAACTCACTTTCGACCTTATCCTTCCCAACATAAACATACGCCGACGGGGTCACCGTGTTAGACGTGAAGTAGTAGACCATCCTGCCTCCCAAATTCGCAACTCCGTTGTGGTGTGAATTTCTGGCCTCGGCCAAAATTATATTGACGGCGCGGCGGGTCTTTAGCGCCGACCGTAGCGAAAAGTATTGGCTTCACCTCCCTTCAACTTTCCATGACCTCCCTCCCCCCAAGGCACCAAACCACCCACACCATGGCGCCCAAACTCTCGAAACTAGGAGTGGCGCTCCAATCGCCCTCCTCCTTCCTCGCCGACACCCACGCCCTCCTTCCCCTGATCGCCAAGCGCGGCGTCAAATACGGGTGGACGACCGCACCCGCCCGCTCCAAGGCGACACCAGGACGCTTCAACCAAGTCTCCGCCGGCCTTCCCGTCCTCTCCTCCTCGCCCGCCGCGGCATTAAAACGAAAAGACTTCACCCTCCCGCTCCGCACCGGAGCGATGGGCATCAAGAAAGGCATGACAGCCGTGTACGACCCCGAGACCGGCAAGCGCACCGCCTGCACTGTCGTCCAGTTCGACCGCGTGCAAGTCGTCTCGCACAAGACGCGCGAGAAGCACGGATACTTCGCCGTCCAGGTCGGCGCGGGATGGAAGCACCAGAGCAACGTCACGCGGCCGCTCCTGGGGCACTTCACCGAGGCGGGTGTCAGCCCCAAGAGGCACGTTGTGGAGTTCAGGGTTAAGGATGCGACGGGGCTGTTGCCGCCGGGACAAATGATCGGGCCGGAGTGGTTTGTTGAGGGACAGTTTGTGGATACGCGCTCGAACTGCAGGGGAATGGGGTTTGAGGGTGGTATGAAGAGGCATGGCTTCAGTGGACAGGGAGCGTCTCACGGTAACTCAAAGTCGCACAGACTGATGGGTTCGAGTGGTGGTTCGCAGGGAACGGGTAGCAGAGTTTTACCGGGGAAGAAGATGCCGGGAAATATGGGTGGCCAGCAGGTTACCGTTCAGAATGTTAAGGTGCTGAAGGTGGATACGGAGAAGGGCATTATTGTCCTGAAGGGATGCGTTGCCGGGCCAGATGGCTGTGTGGTCAAGCTCCAAGATGCGGTCAAGAAGCCATGGCCAAACTTGCCAGGTGTTCCGGAGGAGGTGGCGGCGAAGGTGGAAGAGGTTGCTGCTGCTTAGCTCAGTGAGGAGACAGCGTTGGGTCGGTTCTTGGTGTGAAGATATTGTCGAGATAAGAGTGTATATTACCAGCGGCAGGGCGTTATAGAGTGTATAATAGACAATGATACTACATAAAGTCTTGATCTTTCGTCTTAATTTTGCTCCTTTCGATATCTCAATTTAGATTCATATGTTGTTGATGCGAATGACTTGTACATATTCCCAATTTCCACGCAGGATTGTATAATATAACCGCATCCTAGAAATACAAAGGAAAAAATCGCTTTTGATCAGATGTTTGAGAGTAGTTGTACAACCTATAGTGAAGAATACACGGCCCGCGCAAATCACGGCCACAAAGACGCCATCCCATGCCATTTCACTCCCAATCCTCCTCTCTCCACACGCCCATCACCAACACAAACCCCCCCTATCCCGATAACGTCGGACTATACGACCCCCTCCCCACCTTCTTCTGCTCCTCCTCCGCCGCCATAATCCCCTTAAACACATCCCCCCTATCCAACAAGTCCACCTTCACGCCATCCTCCCCCTCCAAACTCCACTCCTCCGTCTCAAACATACCATTCCTCCCCCCCTTCCTAAAACTCTTAAACCGCATGGTCCCCTGCCTCTTCGTCCCGCGGACTTCAAAGTGAATATCGATGCGTCCGTGTAATTGGTTCATTTCTCCCCAGATCCACGGCATCTGGTGCGCGAAGTAGATCTCGTCGCCGAGGTAGTCGCGCGCGGCGGGCGAGGTGCGCAGGGCGTACATGGTGGAGGAGACGACGGAGGAGGAGGACTTTTGGTAGTTGAAGATCCCGAGCGTGCAGCCGGTGAGCACGGCGATGAAGATGGGGATTGAGCGCAGCCATTTCATTCCGGAGCGTTGGATCTCTGTAGGCGCGCAATTAGTTAGCCGGGTGTCTTTCTTTCCGCCAATTCCCAATATCCCCCCGCCATACTTGGAAAGGGAAACAGCTCCTCTTACCAGGTAGTTCCCTATCAGCCCTCCTCTCCATCAACGGCGCACCCCCCACCTTCGGCGGACTAACCAGTCCCCGTCTCTGCACCACCCTCGCACCCGTATTCGGCGCAGCGATCCTCCTCAGCGGCGCCAGCACAGCCGCGCCCCTGATGCCCAGCATTCGCGGCAGCATTGTGTTAAAGTCGTAGGGCTGTGGAAATTTCCGAAGCCGCGGCTTGTTTGTTTGGGTTCGTTCGGAGAGGTATGCGGGTGGAGGATAATTCCGTGGGAGGGCGGCAGAGGGAGCGGAGCTTGGGGATTTTTGGCTGAGTCAGCGCGAGGCTGGAGGGGAAGGCTGAGGGTGGTGGGTGGTGGGTGACGTCTTTGTTGGCCTTGGGGATTTGAGATCTATTTACGACAGATCTTTTGAACGCGAGGGTTGTTCAATATCGTTAAGCGTTTTTGACAGCGAGACGTTATCGGTTATATCTCCTTCCTCCATCCTATACCCATCAAGCCATCCACCTCCCACCACAACGAAAAAAATGGCATCCCGCACACAAGCCCGCCTCCGCAAAACCTTCCAATACCCCGACTCCGACGACGACGACACCCCCTCCGCCCTAGATGAAGAAGGTTTGTCCCGTCCT
>LNAR01002027.1:0-43934 GCA_001630585.1 Pseudogymnoascus sp. BL549 | reverse complement strand
GTGTTTTAAGTGCTGACAATAGAGCATTTAGACTGTAGTAATGGAATTCCATTTTCAAACAGTGCCATGGACATATGTGTTCCACCACATAAAAAGACCTCTTGGGCGGTCAACATTATACAGAGTGATCCACCAATCATATGGATAGAATGGGCTAATGGGTTGAAGCACCACCTCACATTTATCATGGATATAGATGGAAAGAACACACTTTGATATTAAGTGAGATTGGTATTACGACTAGCCCAAAGCATAGAAGCAGATTGCCTCCAAAATCTCCGCCTCTCCACCCCAAGAACATACTCAAGAAGCTTTATAGACGGGCAATCTTGTAACCAACACATGGCCCCTTTATATCTCCTTTTCAGCCTCCCTCCTCTTCAGCCGCATAATCACTCCACTCTGTCGCACCTGCATCCGGCACTTCAAATCCCACTCCTCCTTCTCCGAGGCCCACGCCATATCGAAGTTACGCACTATCTGCCCGACTGTTTTCGTGAGCACCATCATCGCAACATGTTTACCTGCATTGGTTAGAACTACTTCAGTCTTGGGATATAACGGGAGACTTACCAATGCAACTTCTGTTTCCCAATCCAAACTGCGCGCACAATTTCAGCTTCAAACCCCCGCCGCATTGAGAGGGGTGGTGATACTCACAGCTAGCATATTCTTGTCCATTTTCCTCGTCTGCGCCTCATCAACCTCAAGCCATCGCTCCGGGCGGTAAAAGTCAGCATCCGCCCCGAACACGGTCTTATCACGCTGTGTGACCCAGCCAGTAATCCCAATATCCGTGCCTTCGGGAATAAAATGTTCGTTTAGAATGACGCCACCCTTGGGAACGACACGATCAAACGGACTCCCGATGGTAGGGTGCATCCGCATTGCTTCCTTGATACAGGCTTGTCTGATTGGAGTTAGCTTGGTTTGGAGATGGGCCTGAGGGTGCAGTCTTACAGGTATGGGAGCTTGCTTCCTTGTTGAAATGAAATAACGTCGGATAATAGGCCTTTGGCTTCCGCAATTTGGAGCTCCTTCACGAGCGTAGCGTATGTGCGCGGGGTCTTGACGAGATAATAAAATATGGCACGGAGAGCGGTGGAGTTGGTATCAACGGCCCCGATGCTATTGGTAGTTAGTAGTCGACTGAACAAATTATGCCATAGATACCCACAAGAAGATGAGGATGCTATTCATAACTTCTCTATCCGTCATGAACTCGCTGTCTTTGAGTTGTTTCTGACGCAAGTACTCAAGAAGATCACCGCGCACGTTCGTCGGCTTTTCAAGATCGTACTTCTTCATGGCAGCGATTGCGGTCTTGGTTATTTGGTAAGTGATATGTAGGGTGTAGATGTGTCAGAAACTTTCATACCTGTTGAATCATGTTCAATGGGTTCTTCTCCCAGACCTTGTCAACAATCCCCACCAGCTTGGCATTGCCGAATAGATATTTATGGGCTGCGGGAAATTGACCAACTATAGTTCCATAGGTCATGGTAGCCCATCCAGCCTTGATCGCGCTGTTGATATCACGGGCTTGGTCCATAAAACCGAAAAGTTCTTGGAATGAAAGGAGACCGGTCAGATCGAACGAAAACCTAAATGGCACCAGTAATTCAGTGCCTATTCAGTTGAGGAGACAAGATGCATACCAACTCAACCATTCCCCAAAGTCAATTGCAGTGCCTGCGCGCTTGTCCATGTGCGTAATGAAAAGGGGTATGCATTCATCAAACAGAGGTTCCAGTTGAAGCATGGATGACAACGAGTATTTCGATGCCACTGATGCTCTCATCATCTTGTGTTGGGCGGCATCACGGCTTGTGAATATATTCTCCAGTGTCACTCCGTCAATCGTGAAAGTGAAGGCAGAAATATAACTCGACTATATCTCGTCAACGTCTCATCATTATAACGGAGGTAGGAATCTTACCTTCTGATACAGACTACCTTGCAGGTAGATCTCTGGAATCATAGCTGCATCCCCGATAGAGACAGAATTGGGTCCAGTCCGAATGATAGGTCCATACTTGTCATGGAGTTTTTGGTAAGTTATGTGCGAATCCCCCTTGATGTTTATATAAACCTTCCAAAGGCGTGTGAAACGGGCAAGGAACGGGCCAGGGAGCTGACACAGAGTAGGACGAAAGTATGAAAAAAGACAGCTGACGGTATAGGAAACGGTTGTGAAAACAAGGATAACAATAGCAAGGCGAGCAGCCGTGAGGCCCATGATCTCACCGACCGTAGAAAGAAAGTTGGATAAATGTGTGGGGGTAAACATATTGATTGTGTTATATAAACAAGAGGTTTAGGCAAGATCGCTTGTGAGCTTGAACCAAAAAAATCTCCGGCGTGGGGCCTCTTATATATTCAACTGAACGCAGCGGACCCGAGGCGAGGGGAAGACTCAAACAAAGGAAGGGGCAAACCAATTATTGCCTGCTGTCTTATCCCTGGGCCAGCATCAGAACAAAGCTCCAGCCTTGAAAAACGGTGAGATATCCAGCCAGGCTTTGCTTCATCTCATACCATCGAGTCTGAGAACAATACCCAAACCCCTCATTGGTTACCACTCGCCATCGAAGCCGGATCAATAAACTCCACGTCGTCACACCCGAGCTTTCTTACCTCTCCTAACCTGCCCATACCCAGTCAATCAAACCCTATCACCTCCTCTACCATCCTCTCACCCTTTAGAGACACGTCACACAGTCCCCATCTCGGCGACCTGCCGCGGCAGATACGCCGTGCACCGCACCCACCGCACACACCATCCCCTGCCTGGGAATCCGCACAACAGAAGAAGCAAGTAACAGAACCTGCGCGATTCCAATCCGCACCGCACCGCAGCATAGCAAGCCAAGAGAGAACCTTCAACCCACTAGCGTCGGGCTTCCCATCGTCTCGGAAGATCGAAAGCGTGCAATCCACAACGTCAAGACGCACCCCAAACGCCACTGCCACTGTCGCAGCGCTAGATCCCCCCGCGCCCTCGTGACAACCACAGACACGCCGCAGCAGCGCATAGATCGTCCGATCCTACTCTGTCGATCCGACATGTCCCATCCGTCCATCCGTCTCAGTCAATCGGACCACCATCACGCCGACTTCCTTGTCTCGCCTTGCCTTCATCCCATCTCTGCCTCGGCAACTCGCAACTCTCACCGTTTACATCCCCCCTTATTCAAAAAAAATTAAACAAACAGAAAAAGCGCAAAAGAAGGGTAACACAGCATCGCCTCCACACCGCCTCATCTGCCTCCCCTATCCCGCCCGTTTCCCGTCTCACAGACTTTAGAGAGCATTCCAGCTCCCTCGTCATGGCAAGGGAAGGGCCCGACCCCGTCCCATTGGACAACCAATCCCCCTCCCACCAGGTGACGTGTGATCTATCTACCATCTCCAATCCCAGCAGCCGATCAACCCATCCTAGTGGCTGATCACCTTTCCCCGTGCATCAAAATCCCCAATCGCGCCATGTCGAGCTGAGAGGCGTTCGCGGCTGGCGAAGTAAGGGGGGTCGATAAACACGCACTTCGAGCATAGGTGGCTTACATAAGCGAGGCGACGCCGCAGCTTCTAATTCGTTGCCGCCCCGTCGGGTTCGGTGGTACGGGTGTGTCGGTCCCTGTGGGATTCCAAATTCGGGTGCTCTCGATGCGAAGGAGCTGATGCGCCGCAGGGATGGGGGGTAAATAAGATTATGTCGGTCGCTGGGAGGGGCGCTGGGCTTCGATCGTGTCGCACGGCTGGGTGATGGCGTAGGGGGTGTCTACCGGAGATAAAAATCGATGTTGCGTAACGAGACGGGGGTGGCGAAGGGGTGGGATTGGGATCTCACGTCTTCCATTGCCCTTCTTGTCTCCATCTTGCTTGTTTATTGGGATCCGCCATAGGACGTTACATGCATGTTGTGAACGGTGAGGTGAGTGTGTCTCTGCTGCTCTGGTACGAGGACCTGGCGCGGTTTTTGATATTTCTGTCCGTTTCTAGCCCGCCGCACCGCTGTGGGTGGTGGGGATGCTAATTTCTCTTCGACCTCGACTTCTTGACCTTGCCTTCCCAAAAATGATCTATCCTTCTTCAAACGCCCGCACTCCGAACCCCCCAATCCAACGCCGTAACCTCCCGTAAATCAATCCCCCTTGGAAGTATGGACTGCCGCTTCCATGTGCGTGTCTGCATCATGCCATGCTCATTCCAGCATGCCCATTCCACGTAGACATTGATTCGATTCCTACTTCTACCCCTCGCCTTACTCTCCCTTCTTCCGCCTCCCCTTCTTCTTCGGCTTCTCGTCGGAATCACTTCCATCCTCCTCCTCCTTCGTCCGCTTGCCCTGTCCCGCATCGGGGCCATCGGCGATCTTGCTCACGATATCATTGAGGAAATCGAATTGCTCGTCCGCCTCAATAGCTTTCTTGAGGTGCACGGCGGTCACGCGCTTTGAGTTTGTGCTGCGCGCTAATGAGGCTGATTTGGTGACGAGTGAGATCATGAAGAGCTCCAATGCTTTGGCTGGGTGGGGTGTTAGTCACTTGTTTTTCATCGTTTGGGGGTAGATAGTAGGTGAGAGTAAGGCTTTGGGGCGAAATGGAATACGTACAAACTGCAACAGGTGTGACCTGGGCCACCTTGCCCACCTCCTCATCGGCCTGCATTATCCTCTTTATCCTCGCAACTGGAAACTTCGTCTTGATCTCAATACCCTGGCTGGCTCCAAGGTGGGGTTTCACATCCTCGCTGATACCAGCTGCGGCGACGCGTTCGCGCTTCACTCTTCCAGCCATCACGTCGTCACTGGCCTCGGATTTTATGTGAAGTTGTTCGTGTAGTTGCTGATGCGGCGCCTGCGGTTGTTGCGGCAGGGGTGGTTGATACGTAAGAGCTTGTTGGGGGAGTGAATAAGACTGCCGCGGATAACCCTGCGGAGGCGAATGCGCTTGAGAATATCCCACCGTCGGAGCCTGGTATGCCGGGCTGGTATACTGGCTTTGTGTTCCTCTTGGCTGGTCAAACGTATGTGTAGGCGGCAAGTCAGGTATGGGCGGCAGGTAACTCGAGTTCCGGCGACTGTCTCCAAAGCCCTGGTACTGCTGCGGCGAGGGGGGAACCTGGTACCCCGAGCTCGAAGAGATGCTGCTGCGCTGGGGGTTGCTCTGGGGACTCGTGAAGTCGGGCAGGCGCGGTGAGCGGGGCGTATAGGTGGAGGTTTGGGGCTGGTGGTGTTGTTGCTGCTGATGCTGAAGCGGGTGGTGCTGATGCTGATGCTGATGCTGATGCTGGTGCTGTTGCTGTTGCTGTTGCTGCACGGGCGTAGTCGTCGAGGATAAGAAGGATGAGAGGTCGGGAGATTGTGGTGCGTAAGTACCGTCGACCGGCATATTGGGAAGGAGAAGAGAGGGAGACAAAGACAGGGTAGGCAGTCAGGCCCGAACCCGCAAAAGTGAGAAAGAACGCGTCCGTGGGTTGGAGCGGAGTGGGGATGCGGGTGGCTGGTGCGCAGGAGCTAATGCGGCTTTGATGTTGCTGTGGCTGGTGGGGGATAGGTCGATTGGAACTTTTGATTGTGTTGTAATACCTTGTTCCGTATGTCCCAGCACAATATAGCACCTGCAACTGGTGGAATGGGGTAGCTGGCAAGATACTCCTTGTCCTCAAATCACCGGTGTGCCCTCAGTGTGCGTACATGCCAATCCCGAGCGTCGTCGCGGTGGTGCAGGGTCTCAGTGTCTGATTCTGATACCCGCTCTTCAGTGGACGCCAACGTCGATAGTAGAAAGGTCCGTGTGACAGCCGAGAAAAATAAGAAAATAAAAGTAAAAATAAGAATAAAATAGAGCTAAAAAGCGGCACAATTTGTCCCCCTCAGTATTGTCCGGATTCCCCTCTTGGCTCGGATTGCGGTGGGTGAAATTGAGAATTGGGAATTGAGAATTGGTGGTGATTGGTGGAGTAAATAGAGTGCACGTGATTGGGTGTGTTGATTTGAGATATGATATCTCTTTTGTCGTATTGGCGTATTGGTGTATTTTGGCGTATTGGTGGTAATTTGCTGTGGCTGTGCAAACTGTGTGTCTGGGCGGGCTGAAGGCGGGCTGATGGCGGCTGATGGGCGGCCGGATTGATTTTCCGAAATTCCGAATAATTTTGCCAGAGATTTTTTTCTGAGGGGGGGTGGTGGGTGGACGGGTGGTGGGTGGTGGTGCTTGCTTTTTTGGAGAGCGGGGGTGCTGCATTATTATATGCTAGCCATGTCCGACGCGAACCATCAACCGGGATCCCGCGACTTAGGCTGCTTTAGGCCACTTTGAGTTAAACGCCGATTCCCACCGCCCACCACCGCCCACCACTGCCCACCGAACGTCACCATCTTATTTTTGGTTATTTTTGGTAGGGGGCGGGCCTAAATTAATCGCCATCCCATCCCATCATCCTTCCATCAACGAACAGCCACGGAAAACATATCATTCCCTATTTGATTATCCCTACAAAATGGCGTCATTATCAAAAACTATTACTCTCTGCTATCTCGCTGTTAAATTGCTCATGCCACCATTGTGTACACCGCGTCCAGACAGTCCCTCGCGACGCGATCTGCGCCTCCGCCGAACGCGCCTTTGTTTGTCCTTACTTCCCGCGTCAGCAAGGCTGCCACTGCTACCTTCCTGTCGCTATCCGTCTGGACACCCCAAAAATAGGTATTGATAGGAAGTGCTCTGCTTTCTCCGTCTCATTCTGTGTTTCATATTTTCCGCGTTTTTCACATATCATGTCTCATCCCTGGCCCCGGTTCCGTTGAGTGATGATGACAAAGAGCCTACCAGAGACCACGGAGAGTCCGAAGCCCTGCCCTTGCGTTTGTGGTTTCTGCTCTGCATCGTGTGTCGCGTGAAGGAGTAACTTGATCTAATCTGACAACACTTTGGTCCTTTTTCGAGAGTATTGAGAATATGCCTGACCCTTCCCATTCTCCGTTTGGTCTTGTTGATGCGAACAAAGTGTGTGGGTAAGACCTTCTCTCTTTATCAACAAATATACCACCCATACTCCGATAACGCGTTTGTCTGGCTGTGAGGCCCGCCTTTTTTTCTTGCTTTGCAACGCGCCATGGGGAGCTGTTTTTGGTATTGGATAGATTTTAGTTTGAGAGTCGGGATAGCCAAGTTACTCCAGTTATTCTATATCATAAAACTGTTCCAAAGCATCTATCTATTATGTGAACTGCCAGTGCTTTCCAATGATATAGACATATTCCAAGAGACATCTACCTCCCCCACAATGAGTAGGACGCATAAATTGATGCCAGTTGCGAACAGCTTGAGGCACTTGTAGGCCCTCTCCCATTCTCAAACGTTAGGCATGCCAGGCTGCCATAGAGAAACTCATACTCTTAGATTCCCCTCTATTCGGTACTATTAATGTTGAAACCAATCATTAATACAGCAGAGGAATAAAGAAGGGTCTTTCTGCTACCAGCTATATATATACGAAGATAGATTCCCGTTTTCAGGAACACCGCGATTTTGCTCTTCATATCTCAAGGAAGCCATCCCCTCAGAGAATTTCAACCTATACCAAACCTCTCAAAGACATCAAGGCACAAATCCACACAATATGGAAACCGAACAGTCAACAATCGAATGGCAAGATTTCCTTCAAAGCGACGGTGTCCAGCCCAAAACGTTGTGCGACATCAACGACTCCATCTCAGACCTGTATTACTCCATTTGAGACAGTCCCGGACGGGGTGAAGAAGGAAATGAAAGAGTTGAAGGTCGAGTCGGAGGGATTGAGGGGAGAGTTGGAGACGTTGAAGAAAAGAAAGAGGGTTTGACGAAGGGCGAGTTTTCTCGGAAGAAGGAGTTGGGCCAAGTCAGAGAGTTTAAGGCTCGGGTAGATACTGGGACGGCATTAATTTGTCCATTGCGATAGATTTTCTTGTTCTTTTGGGATTTCGTTGGAAGTTTTTGAGTATTTGAAGATATCACTGGCATTGACGGCCGAGGGATACGTAGTGCATCGAGAGCGCGCATCAGCACCAGAAAATAGCAATGATAACAAACTAAATTTCATTTCCAGTTCTATTCCCAAACCAGTCGTTGGCCTCATATATAATAGTATATCTATCATCCGACCTAACCGCACAGACAAAGGTGACCGACCACCCTCGAAGGCACTAAGAAAGACGCCCATGATTCATTTTATCCCCTTTAAATACGAAATCATAAAATTCGCCCTCGGGAGCCAGATGAGTTCTTGCAGTCTTTGAAATACAAGCAACCCTTTTCAATCCAGGTACCCGTTATAAACCCCTGAGCCCGCACCTCCCTACATACTCCTGCATCCATATCCCCTTTATATAGCAACGCCCTCCGAGCGCTCTCCCAGTCCCAGCGCTTGAGCCTGGGCATCCAGATCCGTAATCTCCCTCGTAATCTTGTCCAGACATCCCGCAGCCGCGGCAACGAAGCCGAGGTATGGTCTGCTAGGGCTGAGAACACGCGACAGGTACTCAGGGTGGTACTGCACGCCGACGAACCACGGGTGGTCCTTGATCTCCACAATCTCCATACGCTCTCCCTTGTCATCCTTTCCGACGAAAGTGAGGCCGCCAGCTGTAAGGCGCTCCACGTATTCGGGGTTGACCTCATATCTGTGGCGATGGCGCTCGTGGATCTCGGCGCGGTCGCCATACAGTTTACGTAGGCGCGACCATTCCGACCCCGGCTGGAAGATTGTTGGGCGGATACCAAGGCGCATGGTGCCGCCCATGGTGGTCTTATCGACCTCGGGCATGAAAAGGACGATGGGCTCGGCGCATTGCTCAGAGAGCTCTGTCGACGAGGCGCCCTCGAGACCGCACGCATGGCGCGCAAACTCGATGACGGCCAGTTGCATACCGAGGCAAATACCGAGGTAGGGAACTTTTTGGGTGCGAGCCCACTGCGCCGCCTTGATCATACCCTCGGTGCCGCGGAGGCCGAAACCACCGGGAACGAGAATACCATCTGCAGTGCAAACCTGGTGCCAGGCAGCGTGGAATCCGGCTGGGCGTGCGGTCTTGGCATCATCCTCCAAGTCAGAGGCGTCAACCCACTGGAGTTCGAGCTTCTTGTGGCAGCGCATGGCCGAGTGCTCGAGAGACTTGATGACGGAAAGGTACGAATCGTGGAGGTTCGTGTACTTGCCGACCAGAGCAATGGTGACGGTCTCAAAGAGGCGGTCCTGAGACGTGGTGAGAGTCTTCCATTCTGCCCATGTGCGCTGACCGCGGCCGATGAGGTGCTCGGACTTTGTCACGGCATCGAGTTTAAGGATGTCGCGAACGGTGGTGATGAGGCCCTGCTTCTCGAGGAGTAGGGGAACGTGGTAGGTAGAAGCCACGTTGTGAACTGCGATGACCTGCTCAGGTTCGACCTGGCAGAACATGGCGATTTTGTTTGTCGTCGCCTTTTCGAGCGGGACGTCACATCGGCATGCAATCTGACATTGTTAGCCTGCACCCATAGAGCTGCAAACGAAAGACTTACCAAGTCTGGGCTCAACCCAGCGCTTCTCGCATCCTTAATCGCTGCCTGGGTTGGCTTCGTCTTCTGCTCTCCTTGGATGACTGGCACAAGCGAGACGTGGATCTGGAGGAAGTTATCCTTTCCTGCCCTGCGTCTCAGTTGACGCATCGCCTCAATGAAAGGCGCGCTCTCAATATCTCCCACGGTTCCGCCCAACTCGATAATGCACACATCCGGTGCCTCGTTCGTATCGTCGACAGGGACGCGTGCAACGCGCTCGATCCAGTCCTGAATCGCGTCCGTAAGGTGGGGGACGACCTGGACCGTACGTCCAAGGTAGTCACCGCGACGCTCACGCTCAATGACGTGCTGGTAGATCTTGCCCGTCGTGATGTTGTTCTCGCGTGTCAACGTGATGTTGAGGTAACGCTCGTAGTTTCCAAGGTCAAGATCGACCTCACCGCCATCGTCCAAAACGAACACTTCACCGTGCCTGGGAGAGAATGGTTAGCCTGGCTCTTGTCTAACGATAAGACAAAAGTTTAGCTTACTCGGTAGGTGCCATGGTTCCGGCATCGACGTTCATGTAAGGATCGATCTTTATGCTCGTAACCTTAAGCCCAATAGTCTTGAGCAACAATCCGGTGGAAGAGGCTGTACCAAGCGCAATCAGCCCGCCATTCTCTCACGCCACAGCCGCAGATGCGCAATAAAACTCACCAATGACGCCCTTTCCAATGCCGGAGATGACTCCTATAATCACTACGTTAGCAAAAGTTCTCATCTCCAAAGGTCTTCAATCCATGTTGGCCCCTCCCATAGTCTCTCCTCATGACTGGACGGGAGTTTTTGAAACCACAACAGAAGAAAAATAAGAATTGCCACGTACCTCCAGATACCAAAACATACTTCATCGTTCTGGTAGTTATTAATTTTGTAGCAATGCCCGTTCCCAGCTCCTGGCTGAGGGGGGAAGGAGGGAAGGGAAGAGAGAAGGCCTCACCCGCTTCTCAGATATTTTGTTTTCTGGTGGGGCGCGACTCAAGGCAGAGGCACTAATCCCTTATCGGACGAATAAGGCTGAAGTTCAGCCTTTTACGTAGATCATGTGATTTATGCAAGGGACCCGCTCGGGTGGCATTTGCACAAAAGAGCTTCGATTCCGATCGGAGTAGGAATTTCTTCTTATCGGGATTTTTGGAATTCACTTATCGCACACATAACCGCCAAAAAGTCCAAGCTTCGCCTACTCCCCCACCAAACCCCTCCATTCCTCCACAACAACAACACCCTATTGTCCATTCGAAACCAACACACAATGGCTGACAACGAAGCTGGCCTCAAGGCCCAGATTGCTGAGATGCAACAAAAACTCGACCAGCTGAAGGCCACCGCCTCTTCGTCCAACTATGACGCTTACCAGACCTCGTTGACTGGACGCTACTGCAGTCCCGAGATGTCAAAACTCTTCAGCCAACGTTCCCGTCACTCGACCTGGCGCAAGCTTTGGCTGTACCTCGCCGAGAGCGAGCACGAGATCGGCATCGAGACTATTACGCCCGAGGCCCTGGAGCAGATGAGGGCCCACCTCGAGCTCACCGACGCTGACTTTGACGTCGCCCGTGTGGAGGAGAAGAAGCGCCGCCACGATGTCATGGCCCATGTCCACGCCTTTGGCGCTGTGGCTCCAGCAGCTGCTGGTATTATTCATTACGGAGTCAGTTTTTGAGAACCAATATCCGTGCCATTGCTCCACTGGAATATGGCGTTTCATTCCTCCGTCACTGCTTAAGGAAGTGATACTGACGTTTTAAACAGGCAACCAGCTGCTACGTCACTGATAACACAGAGCTGATGCTCATGCGCGACGGTATTGATCTGCTGCTCCCAAAGCTGGCCAAGGTTATTTGGAACTTGGCCCAGTTCGCCATGCAGTGGAAGGCAGAGCCAACCCTGGCATACACCCATCTACAGCCTGGTTCGTATCCGTCTCGGGTCCCCTTGAAGTTTTGTCAGGGCATTAGCTAACAGCCATTCTCAATAGCCCAGCTGATTACTGTTGGAAAGCGTGCCGCGCAGTGGGCACAGGATCTCATGTTTGACTTGGAGAACATCGAGCATGTTCGCAATGAGCTCAAGTTCAGAGGTACGACTATCAAGTTCAACCCCCAGGGTTACGTATATTCCTGGGGATTATTAGCAACATGAATCTTCACGAACGATATCTGACAATGATCTCAACAGGTGCCCAGGGAACTACTGGTACGCAGGCTTCGTTCATGGAAATCTTCGGCGACGACACAACCAAGTGTGACAAGCTTAACGAGCTTCTCTGCAAGAAGACTGGCTTTTCGGAATGCTACGATGTCTCAACTCAGACATATACCCGCAAGGTTGACCTCATCGTTGCCAACGCCATTGCCGGTCTTGGATCCACCGCCCAAAAGATCGCTGGTGACATTCGCCATTTGGCAACATTCAAGGAGATTGAGGAGCCATTTGAGAAAGACCAAAGTAAGAACTTCTAAAAACAATGATATAGGCTAGAACTAACATTCGTAGTTGGATCCTCCGCTATGTCCTACAAGCGCAACCCGATGCGTTCTGAGAGAATTTACAGTCTTGCTCGCGAGCTGATGTCGAAGCCAGCAAGCTTCGCCGCTACCCACTCTGACCAGTGGATGGAGCGCTCCCTCGATGATTCGGCCATCCGCCGCATGGATATCCCAGAGACATTCCTGCTTGCAGATGCAATCCTCATCGGCCTTGATAACGTCTCCAATGGATTGGTCGTGTACCCCAACCGCGTCAACGCCCGTGTCCAGGAGGAGCTCCCATTCATGATTACCGAGAGCATCATCATGAAGCTCGTTGCCATGGGAGAGTCGAGACAGGAGGCTCACGAGCAGATCCGTGTCCTATCTCACCAAGCTGGCCGCTCTGTCAAGAACGACGGCAAGCCAAACGACTTGGTCGCCAGGATCAAGGCTACTGAGTTCTTCAAGCCAATCTGGGCTGGACTGGATGACATGCTTAAGGCGGAGCTGTACACCGGCCGCAGTGTTGAGATTGTCGAGCGCTTCTGCGCGGAGGGAGGTGTGTTGGACAAGAAGATCAAGCCATACAAGGCATTCATCGAGAAGGCAACCACCGCCGAGCTCAATGTCTGATTTTTTACCAATACCCCCCACTCAACTTTCTCAGTGGCTTTATAAGTGGTAAGCTATCAACACCACCCGCCGAATTGAATTAGCAAGCATGAATATCCGCCAATCGCCGGTAAGACAAGAAGGGCAGTTCTCATCATACATGCCTCTATTATAGAATTGGATATTTGTTGTAATTGGAAAATACTACTGATTTCTTGAACTCTTTGCTGCCCACAACAGTATTGTGAGCCCGGGCTGCGATAAATGATTAGAAGCCGACGAACTGATATATTTAGCATCCTTTGGCACAAAATCCAAACAGAGTGTGCTCCCTGCACTACTCCACTTGTGAAGAGAAACTTTATCCCCCTCACAGCACCGTATCTGACGGCATATTGCCACGATATTTATACACATCTCTCTGGTTCGCCCACTCCCTCAACTTATCAATATCAGTACACTGGTGCACTCCTCCCCATCCTGGATGTCCTGTATCACCCTCTAGACTAGTGTCCGCATTACATAGTATCCCCTGGCGGATATAATCGAAACAGTGCACGGAATGGAACGCGACCTCATTCGATGGCGTTTTGTCCGTGAAAGCGGTTTGAAATGCCACCGCGAGGTATGACTTGACGACGTTAGCTGGTAGCCGTTAGGAGGGAGAAGTGAACAGACTAGACAGTGCAGCTGGTGGAATACGGAGAGCATGTATGCTGGCTCCGTATGCGTGACGTTGACGTTCAAATCATACGCCTTCCCCAGCCCATACTTTTCTGCATCCTGGACCTTGATATATCCCCTCCCATCTACCCACATTAGCTGAAACTCAATTCATAGTTGGAACGTAGAGGGACGTACCAGCGCTCAATTCGATCCAGTTATGCAACGTCTCCAGTGCTGCTGTCTCATTTGCAAACATCCCATCATGAAGGTACCGCTCGTTAGGGTTAAACGTGACTGTCTTCTTCGGCCCTGCGAATCGTTAGTATATATCCTCTCTAACCCCCCATATCCGGGGTAGTAATAAGAACACATACAAGTCGGAACTGGCGAGGGTTTCTCTTCCACGCTCTCTCCCCGCTTCCACCCCCGAAGCAGCAACACCACGATAGCACACGCCATCATAACTTCCGCCAAAATCCTCGCCCACGAAGTCCACTTTCTCGGCTTCGGCTCATCTTCTTCGGCTACCTTCATCTTTAGCATCACATCCTCGCTCGACTCCCTCGTCAGGAATGGGCGCTGCGCTTCCGCATCGTGCGCGCGCTTGTCCGCCATCGCTCACTCTCGCCTCGAATTCCAACTTCAGATTCCAATAGACAAGCGAGTGTTTACGAATCAAGACAGCAAACTCCGTATCCTGAGCGGCCAATCCATCGAAGATGAACAAGTACTCTTCGCAACGTGTCGTCGGCGTCCACCACCATCATCACATTGAGCCAAAGTGCCGGACCGTGACTGCCGGGTAATCAACCCGGCTTTTAGCCTGTATAGCCAACGCTCCGACACCTTAATTAATCGCGACGCAGCACAGCGCATGGGCATGACAATTTAGGATAAGTGCCTGAGTTGATCGCTGTGGGGTGCGGGTGCGGGTGGTAGATCATGCATTTTGGGTTTGAGTGGTGGGTACCGGCGCTCGTGGACAGCTGAGGGGGGATGGATGGGGTGGAGGATTTGGCGGAAAGAGGCTTGTTTGGCAGTCCAGACTACAGCAACGCAGAGAGCTGAGAGGGCAAGATGGATGTAGATGTGTACAAAGGCGACTGGTGATTGTTGCACAAGAAGTAGGAGCTAACATTGTATTATGATAATCATAGATAAGAGGTGATTCGTGTGAGGATATCTCGCCCAGGATTCCCAGTCTATATACACCATCTCCACCTCCTCCACTCCATCTCTACTACCGGCTATCTCTTTCAGCCTGCATGCGACATATCCCTATTTAAATGCATGAACACACATCCCCCTAACTCCTTCCCACTAGAACCGAAGACAGATGCTGTACCCTACTTGACTACCCCTCCTCTTTCTTTTCTCAAGCTGCATATTCCCTCTCGATCTTCCCATCCCAATTGCCATGTGTCAAACACTTTATACCCCTCCCACCTCCAACGCCTCCCAAAACGAAAAGAACACACGGACAAAAACAAATGATGCCTCTCCTGAGAGTATGAAAGTATGAGGAGCTCAAAAAACTGGTCCTGTGCGTCCCACCAAAAAAAAACCAGCCGTAACCGCCGTGGCACACTTCGAGTAGCCTAGAAGCCGCGCATATCGAAAAGAATGTCTCGCATCATCGCCACCTTCCCACTCACAAAACATCTCACATCACCTCTTACTTCCCGCTCCTTCATCCTCGCTCTCCCCTCCCCTCTCTCCAATCTTCTCAATTCCTTTCTTCACCGAGATCAAGCAACCCTGCTCCTTCAATCGTCGCGTCAACGCCGTACTCGCTTGCATTCCGGGGAAATCCTTCGCCGCGAACACAGTCACAACTCCACTGGTCACGCTCGCACTAAATGGTACTCTTGTCCCCAACCGCATCGTATTAGGATCCAGCACCATCAGCACGAACTTCAATCGATACTGCCCCGTGGTCCGGCACGACAGGTCCGGAAAACAGAAGAAACAACCCTCAACCCCACGCTCGTCTTTACCAACAAACGGACTGGCGACCAGTGTCCCCATTAGCCGACGCTGCTGGTTGCGACGCTCTCCGCCGCCTGCAGTTCCGTCGCCTTCCATGGTCCCACTGTCAACATCGCGCGATGCATCCCATAGTGAGCAGTGTACTACATAGTACGGGTAGCGTAGGCGCCGTGCCATTTCGTCAGACGCCGACATGGCGGCAGGCACGGGGTTAGCTGATGGCGGTGGTGGGGTGATACGCAGTTCGAGGATGGGAGGCGGATCCACAACTCGGCGGTCTCGTTCGCCAAAACCACATGCACGGGCGGCGAGGGGTTGCTGCCGCATGTGTAGCGTGTATGTTGGTTGTGGTCTAGGGCGTGTTAGCTAAGCCATCGAATCGAAAAGCGTGACACGTACTTTGAACTGTCCGGCCTAATAAGGTCCGCAATCCCAATCCCGCTCGAGTCCCGCAACTTCTGCTCTTTAGGCTTCGGTAGAGCCCCTGTCGATGACCTCTTCCGAAGGTCTCGCGACTGCGGTGACGGCGACCGAAGCAGCTGTACGTTGTGGTTATTTGGATCGCTCTGATTGATGTGGTTGTTGGCACCACTGTGAACGCCATATTGATTTTGCATCGGCCTCGGTGGACCAAACGTTGGTGACGACTGCCCCGAAAGGGGTCGGCTCTGCTGGTGTTGCGGAGGGGGAGGCGGTCTATTCGTCAATTCACTAGCCGTGTGGTCGCTGTTGTTAAGCACTTTGCGGTACTCCTCTGCGGCATCGCGGCGCTGCCCGATCTTGCGCACCTGCCTCGTCTCCGGGGCTGGCCTGCCAAACACGTAGGGTGAGCCGGTGCCTGGTTCGAGGGGGCTGAATTTCATTGTTTGTTCTTGCGGGTGCATGGGCGGCTGTCGGTCTTGAGGGGAGTATGGGTGGTATGGATGTTGGTTGTGCTGGCTGTGTTGGTTGTGGAGTGAAGGAAGGGTGACTATGGGGCTGGATGGCGGGTATTTGATATTGCTCGGTGGAGGACGGTCGGAGGAGTATTCGAGGGGCGGGAGGGTAAAGCGGTCCGGGTATGGCCGCGGGTCGTCGCGAGGGGCGTCCATTGAGGTAGCGGAAGGGGGACGGGATGAATATTGGCGATCCATAATGTGTAGATGTCGTCGCAACCGGCGTGTAGGCGATATTTAGAGTGCCACAGCACCTGCGATTTTTATGTCAGTATTTATGGCCCGTACACACGTAATCCATCTCTTGTGCTTCCCTTCAACAATCGAAATGAAGAAAAAAACGTATCAAAAGCTGAAAACAACAGGTTGGAAAATCAGGGCTGCTCAGTATGTCTTATATGTACCCTTCCCTGGGAACCCTTCGTCCAACTTCACTCAAGACAACCAACAACCAACCAACTCACAGTCGCAAAAGCAACACACCCACAAGCCTGTTCACCACCACAAAGAACACGCGCGACACAAGGCAGAAATTGAAGCTAACAGGACCAGAGAAAATGCGGCCAGGCTCACCAGGTAGGAGGCAAAGCCTCGTCGCCACTTGCGCGTGGGGGTCTGTAGCCGTGAGAAGCACGGGTACCGCCAAGTCGCGATCTCAGGACGTCGTGGGAGCGGGGAAGAGAAGTCGACAGCGCACACTTAGTCGTCGCTGAGCATAGGTGTCGATATCAATGTCGTTATCTTCGCCGTCGGTGCTGGTTCTTCAATCGTGAAGTCGAGTAAGTGTCAGGGGTCAATCGGTCGCGCAACTCGTGGCGGAGAAACATGCATCATCCGCCCCCGTTTCTCGAACTCTGGCACAGTCTCCTTTACTCCTTTACTTTCTTGGACTGGTCAATCTCTCGCCGAACCGATGCTAGGGAGAGGGCGGATAGCAAGCGGGCGAGCTGCCACGTTATATTATCCAAGAAGGAACAGAACAAGGACAGAGAAAGAGAGAAAAGTCGCACAGATCAGAGGGGGAATGTCGGGCGGACTGACTACTGGCGGGTTTTTGGGACATGGGGCGCGCCACGCCACACGGACGGGTGCTCCTGATGGGTGGGTGGGTGTTCGGTCCCAGTGAGGGATAGGGAGGATGGGGATGGGGGGGGAGGGAGGGAGGAGCTCGCGTACCGTACCGCCGCTACCGTGCCGCAGGGTACGCGCATAAGTTAGCGCATTACAGGCTGTGGACCTGTGGACCCGGTTGCTGACGGCGCGAAGTGGGATAGACGGTACAGTACAGTACAGGAGACTTGAGCTGTTGGTGAATGTGCGGCGGAAGGCCGAAGTATCGGATACAGCCGTGGGAGCGTTGGTGCCATGTTGGAAGGATTGCAGAAGGCTGTACACTGTAAGACAGTCTGACGGGTCGCACGGTTCCGAGGCGTGGATGTGTGAGAATTTTAGGCTACGATGTTGGCAGCTAGGGGCTTTGGTCATGGCAGCTGGCACCTGGCATGACTCGAGATGGTGGTTACGGTGGATTGCGATGGGGGTGAGGATGGGGAAGGAGAGGAGACCGACAGCGCTGCAGGGGTTCAGAAAAGAAAACAGGGTGCAGGGTGCGGAGCACACAACCTCACTCCTTGTCCAGTGCTACTCCAGGTTGGGGTTAAGGAACGGTACCATATCCTCCCATCCTGGAGTAGTGATATGTACAGAAACAGAAGTTCGGGGCCAAGTGGAGCGGTATGCAGCGCTCTGCAGAGCTGTGCAGCGAGCGCGATTTCTTTGCAGCGGTCAGTGGACGATATAGTGGACATTTGGAGACATTGAGCACATTGAGGACACTATTGATGGCCCGATGGCAGTATAGGCGGACTGGCGACCCGGCTAAGGAGACAGGAAGGGATGCATCGATGCTGCGATTGCATGCACCATACGAGTAGCCGCAGGGTGCCGCCCATGGATGAATACGTGCGTACAACCGACTGTGCATCGGAGCGCATTTCCCAAGCCAGTCCCAGCAGCCAGCAAAGCACACCAGATAGTGGGTAGAGCACCGAACCCAAAGAGACAAGAGAAAACGCCGCCGCCGTCGCCAAGCCAATCCGGCCAATGCCCGCTCCACCAAGATATGCACAATAGAGTAGGTAGAGTACTCGTCCGCCGATCAAACCATGGGAGGTAAAATAGTTCCCGCCCGCCACGTCCGTGTCTGCGCCCGCCCGTCGCGGGCGCCGCCGTAAGCGCGGTAAAGGGAGAGATGATCAGAACAAGTTGCCCGGTGAGGGGGGTCCCTGTCTAGACATCTGATATGATCTGACATGATCTGATAGCGGTGACGTGGACGAGGCTCATGGTGGAGAGGATGCGGGTACTGACAACGGCAATAATTGGAGGCGGACAATTCAGTACCACACCACACCCACACCTCTCCGAGAGCAGCACAGTATGCATTCGCATAGACTGTTGTAGCACCAGCGCCAGAACCAGCAGCAACAGCAACAGCCAACCAACCAACCACACATCAATGCACCGCCCACCCTGTTCTCTGTCGCCTCTCTTCTCGCATCTTTTTCCCTGCCCCCTCCCTGCGATTCCCCTGTCGTTCCCCCTACCATCCCCCTGGCCCCTCCTCCATCCCAGAGATGCGCTCAATGCGTACAGCGCTTCTAGTTAGGAACAGCGGAGATGGTGCAGGTGGACTGCACCACAGATGAACGCTGGACGCACAGTCCCCCGGCGATGCACCTTTACACCCCCCCGACCCGACAGATTGGTTCCGTATAGTGGAACGGAGTACTGCACAGAGTACGGTGCATCTAACAGCTGTTGGCTGCGGACGGGGTGGCCGAAAAAGGCGCATACTTGTTAAGCTGGCGAGAGAAAGAAGAACATGGAGACTACGTGGGTGGGTTCGTGGCTGGCTGGTGGCGTTGATGGCAGAGAGGGAAGGACAGACGGAAGGGGAGACGGAACAAAGGAAGGGGGGAGGGTGGGAAGAAGAGTGGGAAGCAACGAAGGGGATGACGGGGAAGGAGCGAAGGGGTGAAGATGGTAGGGAAGGCACCGACGATGGAGACAGAGTTACGAAGGAGGTACGATGAAAGTACTATAAGCGGCACACTCTATCGGTCTTTTCTCTCCGCCTCTTAAAACTCATATTCTCGTTGCCCTCGTCGCTCTCATGTACTATACTTTACTTCCCACTTTTGCCTATGCAAGTGCGGATAGTAGAGCGTACAAAGCCCTGTCCCACCACACCCTCACACCCACAATCACACATTCCACACCTGGTACGTGGATCAAATGTCTTGGTGTGGTGTGTATGTGCAAAGTGGAGAGTACTTGCTCTGACTTCCTCTGACTTTCTCCTACCTTCTCCTCTGCAACTTCCCCTTTCGTACGACGTTATTTCCTCCCCTCCTGTACACTTCTCGTGTCCTGTGGCCTACTGTCCATGTGTGCTCTCTGTGCTCCCTCATCCACTCTCATCCACTCCTATCCACTCTCCGTCCACCACCATTGTCAATGTCACCCACCATCGTCCCCCCCACATCCCTTCTGAGCACTGCACCCCATGCGTTTCACTCCACCATCCTTCATTCTCCTCGCCATCCGTTTCATACCATCCCCCTCTCCTCTCCCACCCCTGCCCTCTCACCCACGCGGTCGGAACGCCGATGTCATACAGTGGATATTTTACACACGCTACTCGTCCTCTCCACACGGAACGGATGCGCCACACACGGCTCACCGAGTAATGCAATGCACACCGCGCCCGGTGGTCCATACGCAGGCACGCACAACTCATCCCACGCCAGCCGCACTTATACCCGAGAGGTTGGGCGAGAGATTGTTGTGACAGTGCAGGGTTCCGTGGCCGAAGGATACGACAGGAGCGGTCGTGTGCTATTCAGGGCTGGTTCTGTACAGGCGGCCTGTGAGGACGCACATCTGTCGCGGTGACTAATGAATGCTCTCATTTCGAGTGATCCGGTGGCTTGCTGATCGGTGCTGCTCGGTGAAGGCTCCCCTTGACATACGGCAGGCGAGTTCGAGTTGTCGCACCCAGCCTCGAAACACCTCGGGCGATACAATGTGGCGTGCCGATCGCTGAACACCTCCCGTCGACCTACAGCGGACGAGATGAGCACTCGCATCTCGAGCCATGAGCGGCACGCCTAGACCATTTCGGCTCCAGGACGTCGAGCCATTAGCCCGCCCTAAATCATGACGCTCAAGTCAATCCAGCAACCCTCGAGCAGAGAGATCACCATCACCAGTGTGCTCTCCAATCTCCCCCGTCGCGACGCGCACTGCCCTCTCTCCCAGAAACCTACGCATCAACACCCCCCTCCTAAACCGCACTGCCGGCACCCTATCCCGCCCTATCTCCTCATCTCATCCTCCCCCAGATCCGAAACTCACGACCCGCTCCCATACGATCGCGCTCGCGCCACCATGCGCCGCCAGCACAGCTCCTATCCATGCTACCCCTTCCTTTTCCCAATCACCCTCTAAATCTGACGCCGACATATCGACTGTCGGCCGCTATCTGACCTGGTTGGTGTCTTGCACTTTTTTCCGCCCCCAGACGTGAGCGCAAGCCAAGATACTGTAAGAAGATAAGGCTGGTAGGAACGACGGCTCGGGTCGTCGGTTACCGCATCTCCAACGCATCTCGTTCTCACCTACAGTAGCTTACCCGCAAACCACCCACACTCGCGAATACCTTCCCCATCCCTATTTCCCCTTCCCCGACACTACCATCGCTACCAAACCGCGGAACAAGTCCAGCATCCCCGATCCTCTTATCCCGGTCTGCATCCCACGCATCCCGGATCAAGTCCATCCTTCACCACAGGCTTCACCGTGGTACCGACAGCCCAACAGAGGTTCCGTTGCCCGTCTTGATGCGCAACCCCACTCCACGGTGCGTTGGGTGCTGGCAACGAACTCAGGCATATCCCCCCACGAACCAGCACATCCTTGGTGGAATGTGCCGGTCCGTGTCCAAATGGCTAGCTAGGGTTGTCCATACCGTAAAGTAATTGATACGTTGCTTGCGAGATTGGCGGGGCGGCTGGTACCGACGGCGGATTGGTGTAGTTTCAGAAATGCCCTGTCTCGCTGCCGGTCGGCCCGATGCACGCGTCGCATAGTGGGCACATTACTACACTGAGAGGGCAATCTAGACGAGGTCCAGGGGCCCGGTTGGGGGATGGATGGATAGATGGGCATGCCTGCACCACCGCCACCTGGGTGTGGGACACATTGGGGGGTTGCGCGCGTGGTGTATGGAATCGCTGTGTCGTACAGTGGATATGGCTTCTGAGACGCCCAGTCTAGCTACATGTTAGAGTGCCACGCGCCAGTGCAGTGTGAAGTTTTCGGTGACTAAAGAGAGGACCAGGCCGTAGGTCCATAATATACATTTGAGTTCATGGCAGCCGCAAAACGACAGCTGTGCGCACAAGGACAAGCAATTTACAGTCTACAAGGGGTGGGGATGGTGCGGCATTCCCGCTCCCGCTGCGGACCGGAGCGACAGGCGGGTTGGAAAGAAGGTTGCTCCATTCGCCGTATCTCGGTGGCTCTACGAGGTACCCCGGGTTAACTCTTAACTGCCGAGATTGTGTTGTCGGGTGTGAGGGCTGGGAGGTTGGGGCGAGACGTGGAGGCGTTTCTACTAGTGAATGGATCATGGCAAGGGACGGATGTGAGGGCCGTGAGCAGGCTTCCCATGAGTCTGGGAGCTCGGCGAGTCAGGCTATGTCAGGATCCTGTCTAGGATTGGATGATCCTGGAGGTGGGAATGTGATGAGAATGGGATTACAGAAATCAAGTTTAGGATCCCACAATCTCTGAGACAGGTCTTGGGAAGGTTGCACTCAAATTCTCACCACGCCGTGACCACGCTATTTGTCAAAACATTCGTTCATCCTGTGATTGAGCAACGATCAATGCCAGCCCATACTATTAGAATTATTATACAGATACATTCGCCGCCTCACCGTCATAACGCCACCAGCTGACCGAAGCTCACGCCCCTTACTCACCCCTCCCCCTCTTCCTCCTGCCACCCTCCTCACCACCACCAGACCCAGACCCAACACCTCTCTTCCTCCCTGACCCACCCCCTCCAAGCCCAGCCATCCGCTGTGCCTCTCGAACAAGCCTCTCTCGATCCCTCGCCTCCCTCTCGGCCGTATGCGCATCCTTCGCAACAACAGGGGCGACGTGGTTCTCCTTCCCAGACATTGCGCGTGGCCCCATCGGTGGACGGAATCCGTCCTCCGCTGTGGCATCGCCGTTCTGCACCGAGGGTGAATGCTGACGACGGCGACGAGAGCGTGAACGCGAGCGGTGCTTGTGTGATGAGGATTTGTGGCCGTGGTCGCGGTCTCGGTCGCGGTTGTGGTCTCTATCCCTTTCGCGGTCTCGGTCACGATCTCTGCCTTTCTCGCGCCCACCATCGCGGTTCCTCTCTCTCTCTCGATCCCGATCGCTTCGCTCTCTATTATAGTCCCGGTCACGGTCTCGGTCGCGGCCACCATTACGGTCGCTATCCCTCTCCCGTCTGCGTCTCTCTCTCCGCTCGCGCCTAGCCTCCGTCTCCGCTTCATCTTCTGGGGCTTCCTGTCCACCCTCTCCAGCGCCCTCTGCCTCCTCGCGTCGTCTCTCTCTACGCCGCCTTTCTCGCCTCCGCTCTCGGCTGCCATCAGAAGTCGACTCGTCCCTCCGACGCCGGTGTCGATCTCTCCTCTCACGCCTCGGCGACCTCGACCGTGACCTCGATTTTGAAGCGTTTCGTGGCGGGCCTCCGTCTTCCCCCTCGGCTCCTACACCATCCCACTCCACACGTCCATCCAATTCCGTTTCGGGTAAATCAGAGCCGCTCTCCCGCCTCGATGCGCCGAACGGCGTCTTCCCGCGTAAGTGCAATACACTTGTGTTTGGCAGTCCTTCACGCATGGCCTTCGGGCCCGTAGGTGCATTGATAGGCACATCTGCCAATGGCGGCGCTTGCGTCGCAAATGCGCTACTTCGGGATACATACGCACCTCCGTGGCCGTGGGCCGTGAACTGCGCCTGCTCGATCTCTTCGAGCGTCTGGATTGGCTTTAGGCCTGTGTCTGGGGCGTCAGAGGGAGGCTCTAGGGGATTAGTGGCGACGTATGCGTCGCCATCCGCGGTTGTTCCGTTTGCCTCCGTACTATCTGCAGCAGTTACCGTGGCGGGTGGAGTACGAACCTCACGACCGAACTCATCAACATTAGATGCAGGCTCAGTACTCTGTTGCTCCTTGGGTCCTTGGGTGGCTGCGGATTCACTCATGTGGCCCGCAACATTATTTTGGTAGTTGCCGTGTTGTGCGTACTCACCATGCCCGTACCCGCCCCCGCGGCCGTAACCACCACGCCCTCTGCCTCTCCCACGGCCAGAAAATCCGCCGCCGCCGTGGTGGCCATACTCATTGTACTGGTTGCGGCCGTAGCCACCTTGGCCATAGCCAGCACCGGCACCATGGTGTTGTTGGAAGGGGTATCCAGGCTTATGAGGGGCGCCATAGTCAGTGTGGCCCATTCCTGCAGAAAGCGCAGCATTTGGATTGAAATTATTTTGGCCCATATTCCACTGTTGTCCGCCCCATCCTCCACCACCACCTCCAAAGCCTTGTCCTGCCACGCCTTCGAATCCTCCCATACCTCCCATACCCATATTCATGCCGTTCATACCCATACCCCCGAATCCTCCATTCATAAACATGTTTTGCATCGCCATTGGATCCATCGACATTCCAGGCATTCCTGGGGTTGTTAGCTAGTTACTATTGTATCGTGAGGAATATCCATACCCATCATTGGAAAACCGCCGAAAGCATTGGGCCCCATTCCATTCTGCATAGCCATTGCCATTTGCATCTGCATTTGGTTCATGTCGCCGCTCATGTTCGGGAACCCACCCATTGCCGTGTTAAATCCACCTGGCATGCCTGGCATCCCCGTTCCTGCCATAGCTGCTGCGTCACCGTTGGCGTCCTTTTCAACCTCTTGGGTAGCATCATTCGCGTCGGTTGCAACCTCTCCGGCAGTTGTATCTTCCCCTGTATGTTCCTGACCGGGCGCTATTTCCTGGAAAAGGTTAGAGGGTGCGGACGAACCTGACTGGACCAACCTTACCTCAATTGACTGTTGTAGGATATCTTTCTGGTCCTCGTTCACATTATCGCCATTCATAACAGCTGTATCATCGCCATTCCCTTCGTGTTCGGACGCTGGCGCCTGCTCAGTCGCAGGTAATGGATCCTCAGTGGTGTCGTCACCCTGAATCTCTGAGACTGGCTCCTCAGCCGCTGCGGCCGGGGCTGGGGCTGGGGTTGGAGTTGGAGCTGGAGCATTTTCGACCGGTGTGATTGGAGTTGTATCCTTGATCGCTTTTGCTTGCAGTGCGACTCTCTTCTTTTCTTCGGTCCTCAAGAACACTTTTATGGTGGTTCGGAGTGATTTGTGGGGCTTGCAATCCTCTGCAGCGACTGGTGAATGCTCGCAGACTGGGCAGGACGAAGGCAGAGACAATTGGCCTAGAAAAACGTGTTAATCAAAGCAATGCTTGTCCGATGGGGACTTCTGGGTACTTACAATCCTCACAGATTGCCTGTTCACAGCATGGCAGGCGAAATGCATTCATTGCCAGCTTGCTGCATGTTGCGCAACGCAGTTTGATAGGTATATCATCCTGAGAGAGCGAGCTGCCAGAGTTAGGATTGAAGTATCGTGGTCATGAAAGTTGCTTCCTACCTGATAAGCTCAGCCTGGGTAAATTCCGCCGCCGCCATCTTACGAACGAGGCTATTCCTGTGGTGTGCGTGTTTGCGCTTTTCCAGTCAGGTCATTGTTTTGACAAAGTTGACTAAAGGTGAGTATCAACGATGTGGTAAATAATTGACAGAGCCCATGGCTAGAACATATTGATAGTAGGGTAGGTGAATGCCTCACTACACTACCCTGAGATTCACAGCTCCAGCGGGTTTTACACGCGGCATGCACGTGATATTTGATCACGTGTATATATGGTAGCAACGCTAGTGCTAAATAGGCACTTACCTACCAGAGAATAAGACGAACTCGACCGACCACATACTCATCCAAATAAAGAAGTTGCATGTATGGAGAGAGAAAAGACTCTTATGCAGCATTTATATATTATCTGTATTTCCATGTCGGCTAGAAACAATAGCCTGGTTGCTATCACCTCTCTTGTTTTTTGGACCCTTATAGATGTGGCAATGACATAGCCCGCTGAACTAGGATCATATGAAAGCAGCTTCAATCAATCCCTGGCAACCCTATTTCAATGTCTACTATCCATCTTACAGCCTGTTATATTTTCTAGGTTCGCGTTGATTGGGATATCTGTGATGGAATCTATGAATATCGCTTTTTGAGACGATGATACTTGGACCAATCACTATTGTGGATTGCTTTGTTTTCGTAATGCTACTTTTCCCTCAGCAACTCCTACGCAATGGACTTTTCGACCTAATTACGTGTGGATTGCGGATACTTCCATTTTTATGTATATTATTATCCACCCTCTCATATCTCTGTCTCTCTGGTACAAACAGCTAATCTGCGCCAAGTCATCAAACTCCCTGTATCCATCATAAACGATCGGTATCTCTTCGGTCGCTTCACTACCAAACCTTTCGCTCGCAAGGCCACTCTATTTGAAGATGCCGTCGTCCGCTGCGTCCACTATGGATTTACTACTATTAAACCGTCAATATCACGCATCTTCTTCGTTAAGGGTGTCTCATGGCCGTTTCTCAGATACCGGATGCTCAAGCACGGATATCTTTTTCTCCCAGTGCATTTGGAAAATATTGAACAGGTGCGTTGGAACCTAACTTGGGGTAACTGATACTAATATTTTGCAGGAAAGCTTGAAAGGTGTATGGCTGATAGATAAGCCTTCTCTGAAGCCAGATATTGTTTTTTATTTTGCGCATGGTAAGTGGCTCACATAATATTGCTCGTTGATGGTCCTCTATCCACCCGCAGCAACTTGAATACTAACAAACAAACAGGAGGTGGATTCAGCATGGGGTCAGCCCACTTCTACCTCGAGTTCCTTCTTGTCACCCTCAACCTACTTGGCTCCAAATTCTCAAATCCCGCCATCTTCGCGCTGGACTACAGCCTCGCCCCTGAAAGCTCTTTCCCTTCCCAAGTTGATCAGGCACTCGCCGGGTACAACTACCTCCTCAGAACAAAAAAAGTTACCCCTTCTCGCATTTGCATCGCTGGAGATTCAGCAGGCGGAACAATAATGCTCAGCCTCCTCCTTCGCCTCGCTCGTCCAACCACAGACGGCCTAGCCTCTGGAGAGTTAAACGGAGATGCCAAAACAGTTGGCCCAGAAGCCAATAAACCTAGCATGGCATGCCTCATCTCGCCGTGGGCTACACTGGTGTCCCCAGCCCACAGAGACACGGAAAGCGACTACCTTGATGCCTTCCGGCTACACGTTTTTGCTCACGGCTACGTAGGATGGAAAGGCTCGGTCTACGACCCGGTTGCCAGTCCCGGAACTTGCAAGGATACAGACTGGTGGCGGCAAGCTGCTCCTGTGAGGGGATTTGCCATCTCGTATGGTAGCGAGGAGGTGCTGGCATGCGATATTCGCGATCTAGTAGAGCTGTTGCAGAGTTCTGGTGCAAGGGTGATAGTGGATGAAGATGAAGGTGGGGTTCATGCGTGGCCAGTGGCCGGGCTGTTCTTGGGTAGTACGAAGGAATCAAGGGTAAGAGGTGTCAGGAGGATGGTAGATCGAATCGCGGGAGCAATGTTAGACACATAGCTTGAATGCATTTACCTTTAGCATCAGTTCGTACTTCACATCGCCAAGGTCGTATATTACACCACTAGTGTCGGATGACTCTTTAAGGTCATAATTTAAATTGTAACAGTCACTAGCATCAAAACTAAGCCATAAGTCACAATATTATGAGTTTTAAAATAAAAATATTATTTCAATATTAATACACAGATATAATTGAGCACCTTCTAAACGCTAACTAAACAAACAGAAAACAAATTCGAAATTGATCAAATCGGTATAGATAAACTCCCTGGTCAAACTCCGTCTCTCATAAACTCTCACGGACTCTTCCTTTGCCTCGCTCTCCGCCTTGACATCTCGACTAGAGTCATCACAGTTACCAACACAACCGTATGCCACCTCTCCCACTCTTCCTCGCCCTCTGAATCCAGGATCCGCACCTCTAAGCGCGCCCGCACCGTCCACCGTATCAAGGCTCCCCTTGTGTACCTCGCCAGCACCATTCCCTCCCGCCCCTTCTCCACCAACTCCAAATCGCCCTGGTCATCAAGCATCAGCGGCGATGAGGTGCGTCGCCACTCGTATTTCCGGCGCTCGCCATCCGCCCACATCCATTCAAATGTATAGGTCCCGTGCGTCCAGGTGCTCGCGCGCCGCAGCTCCTCCCACACCATGCCCTCCATACCCTCAAGGGCGGTACTTGCGCCTGTGCGGACGCCGAACTGGTTCGTTCCTTTGAACGCCGAGATATTAGCCGCGCCGATGGGGGGCGTGGTGCGCGGGCCAGCATGCAGAACAACTGAGTGGGCGCTAGCAGTGAAGGTGCTGTTTATGATGGTGTAGAGGGCAGGGCCTTCCTGATTGGCGTGCAGGGTGATATTCTGCATATCCAGGTTGTGGACAGAGTAGGTCCTGTAATGGGGGTCTTCCGATTCGGCAGGCGGGACATCAGAGTCTGAAAGAACAGACATGTTGGAGTAGGATGGAGGAGATGTGGAGGATACGTCGGCCCCTGTGCTAGTATGCGTTTTTTGAGGGCCGTAATCCGATTCGACTGAGGAGGCGCCGCTATGGGCTCTACGATGGCGCAGTTTGTGTAGCTCCATGGTGGCCATGGTGAATTATTGTGTATTTCAGGAAGACAGATATTGCAGTTGCTGTTGAGCTGGCTAAAGAACAGGGAGAATTCTAATTGAAAACGAGGGATCCATGGCAGATATATATATATTTTTTGAGAACGGGGGTGACGTTTATCACAGCCTCGCCGAGGGGCACCATTAAAGTGCCAAGACGGATTGTGGGTCGGTAAACTCGTGCGTTGGTTGGTCAAACCCCGTAACCCTTGGGCTTGTCGTAACTGGATACGATTGGCTGTTCCACATTGGGATTTTAGGTGCCATTTTAGATCATCATCAGATCGCTCAGCCTCAACCTCCCGGTCCACACATGATACTCAAGACGAGTGCTCATCAAATAAAATATATATATAGTAGTTGGGAGAAAGGTTTATTTACCCTTATTTATTCTCAGTCTAAAACCTCTTACTGCTTCCTATTATATATCATGGCATGTTCTTTGGGGATATGGGGTAGTCGCGTTATTCCCAATATGTTACCAACGTCGTGTCTTCTCTGATTTCTCTCCCAATATCATGCCCGCCCTTTACCCGTCACCTCCCAAAACATAAATGTCAGAAGTTTCTGCGGCTAAGCTCTACGATCCACCCTACACCAGCTGTAATGTCGTGTGGCAAGCATGACTACGATTGGATTAGCGTGGAACGACTTGAGAATAGATGAGTTTAGGAGGGACGAAACGGCTGCTATTCTGAATTTTATGCGCCGAATGCTAGCATTTCGACCGGGGGGTCGCCCAACTGCTAAAGAAGTCCTGGAGTCTAATTGGGTGGTGAAGTTGGTATTGCCTGATTTCGAAAGGAATTTATTGGAACAGTAATATGGAGGACACGGAGTCCATCTTTGCTGGAGACAGTTGTATTCTGACCTGCGGCATGTGATGGTAAACCGAGTGAAGGGAGGACAAGATGCATTCCGCAGGGAACAATAAACGATGGCTTTATGCCCGAATGGCCGCGGTGGCTTGACGATGATTTATTTATCGACGGATAGTGACCTTCTGGGCCCAGGATTGCAATTGAAAACACATAGCCAAACGCTATGAAGTACGGCATGAACGCTTCTTCGCCTTGTACCAAATTATCCCATACTCCTGCGCCGAACCAGTTTACAACATAGCCACGACACCAACAACACCAGCAACGAGCCCGACAGCGGGAACAGTGAGCATGCCGGCAGCACCCTTATCACCACTGCAATCGTTGTTATATCCATCAGTCACTTCGGATGGGATAGGCTGTTCTGGGCAGTAGTTTTTCAAGCAGCTGCGCGGTGTTAGAGACTCTATTGGGCGGCAGAAAGAAGAAGAGACAGCGCTGGGATACTTACTCAAGCTGGGCCTTCGCTAGGTCGCAAGCACATGCATCGGTTTTGCACGAGTTGGCGTTATAAGCATCCATGATGGGTTGGATGCAAGATGCAAATGCGCTTTGGGGAGAGATATTAGCATATATGATTATTATTTCGTCCTCACTGGGGCTACAAACGAGGCGTCCTTGCAATCAGCGATATTGTCAAGAGCACAGGCGAAGCCAATGGTACCAGCCACGAGGAAGAAGAGGCTTGAACGCATCTTGGTGTGGAGATTTGGTATGGTTTATGTGGAAAAGTTTTATTGTGTGAGCGCAAGCAAGTGTAGAGAACGGTCTGGAAAGGAAGGCAGAGCAGGGGGGTAGGAAAGTTAAGTAGCCTTGATTTACCCGTGAAATGCTTTTCTACATGGAGAAGTCGGTCAGGATAAGGCTGTTGGAACTTATGCGGCACAGCAGCAACCCCGTTTGTTACATAAATAGCAATGCCACGAGCTTCTCTATAATGGGGCCTATAATCCTCCGGTGCGGCCTCTCATTGGCGACAGCTTAAATCGCCGGTCCTGCCTGCGGCGAGATACAGTAAGGTCAAATTTGAAATGGGAAACAAACATAGGCAGGGATCAGTCACTGTGACGAGTGAGATGCACTGCGCTAAATACCCTGGCGAAGGTTTGTTCTGTCTTGGCTTTAATCCTTCGCGTATCATCTGCTCACAAGTCCTTTACTCTTTTCGCCCGACAACCCTCAGCCGCTGCGGATCCAACCCCACTGACAGCAAGGCTAAATACCACAATCAGGGGATGTACAGTACATTTTATTACAGGATAACCCATGAGTACAGAGAATATACAATGCTGACATGCGTCGCTGTTGCCTCAGCTAGAATCGTTTATTGGAACTGACGATACGAACCCACCAGCTGCATGGCTCTTGGATAAGTCTAGCTGTCACAGGCCGCAGGGTCCTCAATATGCAATCTCCCGCTGGACTGCCTAATTGGGATATCATTGCTGTAATCCTTCCCGATTCACCGAGCACGCTCCATGTATTTTTGAGCCTATTCTCGACTCCGTTGGGGGCTGGGCCGTTCACAATACCCGTATAATTTAGGCGCGTTGGGCATGATTGGTTGGTACAGTAGATCCCAACAGCATCCAACATGAAAAATCAATAAAAGTGATTTGACAGCTCCCGTACATTTTCTGCTTCGGCCTCATGCTCGCGGCATGTCTAGCGACGGGTGGCACTTAAAGAAAGGCTTGTTTATACGTTTGTAGACAAATAATGAGTAGCCCAAGGCGATAGAGGCAGAGAAGGTGCGAGTGACGTACGGGGCGTCACCACAATGCCAATTTAAGGTGCTATCAATCGGAGATGGTTAAAGGCTACGTAAAGACAGAAATCAATGAAAGGAGAGCTACCCACCAGGTGAACCGATCGGTAAGTGAACAGCAGTGGAAATGGCGGGGTTGGATGAGATCGAAATCCACTGTTCAGGCTGGAGATGGCTTGGTGTATGTGCAAAGCAATAGACCCGAACAATCAAGTAGGGAACGAATCAGATAGAATACATATTATACATGTGGCTCAGGTTTGAGGAGGCCTCCCTTTATGCAGCCATGTCACCTGTTTTATGCCCCTGGTGTAACGCCAGCTTCTGCCATTCGTCCGCGAGAAGTCTGGCTTGTTGTCCTTCCTCGGACGATGCGTGCAGCTCTGCCATCCTTCTGTACAGGGCAGCAACCTCAACAACTGCCTCCTTGATCCTAGATGCAGCGGCTTTGAGCAAATAGGTCTCCTTTAACGGGTCCTCGTCTGGGATAATTAACGCCAACTTGTAATAAGCTTCTGGGTTATCAAACTCGAGCGCAGCTTTCTTAAAGTTCATTTTCGCCTCATCTCTCTTGCCATCTCGATAACAGAGGTTCCCCTGCTGGACCAACGCGTTGCCAATCTCTGCGTCAACGGAGCCGTCACGTGGCGTCTCTGCGACTTTTTGAAACATCGCGGCAGCTTCGGCGTGCTTCTTCTCGCGATCCAAGATGCGGCCGTACATAACCATTGCCTCCGGATTGCCTTGCTTGGCGTAGAATTTGAGCTTGGTCAATGGGAGTAGCAGGCCGGGATGGTGAAGTTGGTCCGTCAACAGCGCTTTGTTGAGGACGGCGACGATGGAATTCAAATCACCAAGCACAGCGGCGCAGACCACCATATTTTCTCCCATTTTCCTTAGAGGAGGAACAGAATTCTTGTTCAGTATCCTGCCAATAATTGCCAGGGTAGGAGGATCTAATTTATGTTCTGTGATGGTCAGCTACGCATCAAGTATGGGGAGTGTGGCTAACCTCTACAGAAACGGACCTCCCAGCCAGGCTCCACCACTGCATTGCAATAAGAGCGCAAAAGATCGATTGAATCTTCAGGCTCAATGCGTAAGGCTCCCGCCTTTTTGGCAAGTGCGAATTGAGCAATAGTAGCTTTGCGACTCCCATTTAGCGCCTCTATCCATTCTCGCCGTTGACTCCGAAGATCAGGTCTGCCTTGAGCGTCCAGGGGTCTTGATTGGCGGCGAGTAGATGGCGCCTTTGGTACCTTGATTTGGCATGTATAAGTGCTCGAGAATGGCCGTGTCGAGCGTTTAATACATCGCCTTAATGCACCTCTGCTGTGTGCACCGAGGAGAGCTCCCACGGACTGCATTTTGAGTTGGCTAGAGCCAATGGGCCAACGGGCCCTTCAACCTGGTGTGGCTAGTAACCGATATTTGCGCAAATCTTTCGCCCGTGAGAAAAATGCGAAATAATCGATATAATATCAAAGGGGCCGTCGATTATAAAATACAGGATGCCTCAAGATACTGTGGTTCCTCACGTGTAAATAAACTGTGGTCCGTGCGCGATATCAAATTCTCTACGGTAGCCAAGAACTTTATCGCGGGACTTTCTCAAAAAAAGTTGAAACGCCATCCTGCACCCTGCATGACGGCGCTCGCTCAATTCGAACTCTTCTAATGTTCTCACGAATCCTCAGCTCGGCGCGCAATATCGTCCCCTTCAACAAGCACGACGAAACTGCTGAAAACGGGAAGAAATCACCGGGCGCGCGATCTGTGACGAAGCAAACGGCGAAGAAACCCATTACCCCAAAATCGACAATGGTTACGACGAGGCGGCAGAGCGGTGCGGCTGCGGCATTAGCAAATCCTGATGACAGCAATGTGCCGGCCGAGTTACTATCTACGAGCGCAAAGAAGCGTCAGCGCAGTGAGCTGAGCAAAAAAGCGGCGGAGAGCGAAGACGCAGACACACCCACGAAACGACGAAAGCTACCTGTGCGGAATAAGGGCGAAAATGCTCCAGAGATTAC
This sequence comes from Pseudogymnoascus sp. BL549, assembly GCA_001630585.1. Lineage (NCBI taxonomy): Eukaryota > Fungi > Ascomycota > Leotiomycetes > Thelebolales > Thelebolaceae > Pseudogymnoascus > Pseudogymnoascus sp. BL549. Next base: position 11,023 of record LNAR01002027.1, on the reverse strand, counting down.
AGAGAACCACCTTGCCGTGGAAATACCAGTGAGGGAGTTGTCGGAAGAACCTGCTGCACCTACACCAACGTCGAAATCAAAGAAGAGCAATCCAAAGTCAACGCTCAAGGGAAAGAAGAATGCTGCGGCTGTGGATACGGAGCCTGCGACTGAGAGCGCCAGTTCCAAAGAACAGAAGGAAGATGACAGCAAGACCAATGATTCTCCAGCTGTTGTTTCTACGCCAGTGGCAAAACCCAAGCACAAGAAGTTTGGCGATAACGACCCTATCGAAGTCGTAGCGGCCCCAGAGCCAGAAGCAGAAAGGATACAAGAGGACGAAGATGAAAGCTCTGACGATGATGCCCCGGAGGAGGTTGGCGCCGAAGCTGCCCAGAGCAAAGCTATGGGGGCTGCACGCGAAGCCGCAAAAGCGGCAGAACAGTAAGCTACCATCCCTCAACTACGTCAGGCTATTGCTAATATTCCGCCCCAGAAAAGAAGCAGCTGAGCGCCAGAAGCGCAAGGACCGTGATGCGCAGCTAAAAGCACAAGCCAAGGCAGCTAAGAAGCGGAAACACGCGGAGGAGGAGTTGGATGAGTCTGCGACCATTGAGAACTCGAGCATAGCCATTGAGCCGGTAGGACGTGCATCTGCAAAGCCTAGGTTCGATCGTTCCACCCTCCCGGATCTGCTTCCGGAAGAGTTCCTGGAGGACGTCAGCTCGGAAGACGAGGCCCTGGTACAGGAGCAGAAGCCACGGGTGTCGAAGAAGATCAAGTTTGCATATGAGGAGAAGAAGCCAAAGGATAAGAAGCTGGGATCGACGACGTATCGCGTGGCACAGGTGGAGAAGGAGGGGTTTGCACCGAAGGTATCTCGCAATACTGTGTCTGCGAAGGCGAGTCTTCAGGGGCGTCGCAAGGGGCAGGTTAGGAAGCCGGTTTCGAGTGGGTTTGTTGTAGCGAAGAGGGCGAGGGCGTAATGATTGACTCGGCATACCTTAACATCTTGAATATACCAATGAAGTAAACATTCTGTGGATCACCTCATATTCCAACTTGTCGTGGGCATGCTGTGGAGGCGTAATGATTATCTGGGGGTGCCTTGACATCGTGAATATACCAATGAAGTAAACGGTATTTCGTAGATCACCTCAAATTCCTAGCCTGTCGTGGGCATCCGTAATGCCAGCACATTCTGTGCTTACATACATCGCTTGCAGTTTTGGTGCGACCTACCTCCCGAATATGTCCGATTTCAAATATCCAAACTCAAAATCGCCCTTTCCCTCGTTCTTGTTCACCACCATCACATCTCGTACTCACCCTCTCATCCCCCCAAACCACAATTGGTCCTTTCAACCCCCATTGCCTCTCACCACCACCAACACGCCTCACCAACTTAGCCCTCACCTTATCAACCACCCCACCATTCAACGCCAACATGATCACCGAGCTAGCAACTTTCAGCCTCACCCCCCTCGCCAACCTCTCCGACCCCTCATCCGCCACAACATCCACAATCCACACATTCCTATCCACCATCCTTGCCACCGATGGCGCGCACGCAGCCTTTATCGGTCAGCCGGTCGAGAACCCAGATATGCTGGTCACATTTATCGATTGGGATTCTGTGGAGGCACATGAGCGGTTCTTGACGTCTCCGTGAGTCTCCCGTCTCTCCTTCCCGAGCAAACACACAAACAGGAAAACTAACCCCTCCCCCTCCCAGCACCCACGACAGCATCACCGCCCCTCTTTTAGATTTCCTCTCCCCCACCGCCCCTCCCCCACGAATCCTCCACCTCCCAAAAATCCCCCACAACCTCTTTGTCTACCCCACTGAACCACACATCACCGAGGTCGTCTTCCTCTACTTCCCCGCCTCCACAACGCCCTCGGCCGCTGCCACCATCAGAACCAAAATGCTTGGTGTGCAGGACACGCTCAAGGAGTCCACAGCCATGGGGGTGTGTGGGAACTGGCAAGACGAGGGGGACGAGGGGGTGCCGTATGAGGGGGAGTTGTGTAGGGTGTGGGTTAGTGTGGTGGTGTGGGAGAGTGTGGAGGCGCATCTGAGCTTTAAGGGGAGGCCGGCGAATGTAGAGACGATTAAGGGATTGGAGGGTTTGAGGAAGATGGAGGTTTTTCATGCAAAGGTGGTGAAGGTGTAGATTGCGATTTGCTGGTGTTTAGAGAAGGATGGGTTGGAAAAGCGTTGGTTTGAGGTTGTGTCTTGCTGATGCTCGGAGGGGGATGGGTGGGAAGAGTGTTGATTTGAGGCTTGTGGGGTTTTGAAGGTTGTGGCTAGAAGCTAGATTCTTTAAAGGGGGGTAGTAAAGGCATACGAATCCAAGGTTATTTGTGGGTTTAGATGATATGGCGAAGTGATATTATGAATGTGAAGAAATATTATATTTAAACTTCTATAAATTGCTCTAATTTATATATGGCTTATTTGTTAGGATTTTTTTTTATTTGGGTGATTTCATATTAATCAAACCAAATAAATTATAAAATGGGAGGATATTCAAATTAGTTTTTATTGTTAATATTTATAACCCCTTTTTACTTCAAACACTCTTAGAAAATTAGAAGCTATGGAACTATCAAGTATCCGCATACGCCAAACCATTAAATAATATCTCACTCTCTTGCAACCATCTTTTAAAACATTTCAATGTGATTGAGGCGACTGCCTCTGATGCATATCCCACACCAGCCTATTTCCATGACGCCCCTAAGCAACTCACCGAAGATCTTTTAATATCATACTTGTCCATCCCCGGGATATATGCCCATAAAAATTAAAGCACTTCGTACCTGAACTTACCTGAGCCTGCCAGCGCTTCCTCTCCTCCACTGAACGCAGTTTCCACCCCTTTCTCCGCCCTATACTCACCATCAAACACACGCCATCTTTAAACAACACAAAATAGCAAACCGGTCCATCTCCTCAAACTTCTTAGCCTGCCTCACCTCTTCTTGCCATTGCCCCTTCATATCCAGCGGTCTCACAGACTTAGAACAGCGCCGACATAAAAAAACCAAAACCAAAAACAAACGTCAATGATGCCCATAAAAAGCACCATAACCAAAACAACAAGACAAAATGAAAAATCACTTACTGCAACTACCTTCCTCCGTCAGCATGCCCATCACCCCCAGCTAAGTCCTCACCCCTTTGTTATAACCACAATATGCCGCTCCGGATACGTTCTCATACCATTCCACTCCGTCACCCAAACGCACCAAGCACACACCGTGCCGCCTACTCGCCGCCCTCACTCCCACCGAGCCACACACCTACACACTGGCCGCCGCCATAAACTTACCCCGAGCCCGAACACGGCCATCGTATCTCTCCACCAATAACCCAAAACGACCCTCAAACACCACACCACGCCACCACAACACCCAAACACCCCATCACACAAGCCACCCCCGTAAAAGATCTCCCTCATCCCTCACCCTCACCCGCCACATCCCGCCCCCTTTTCCCCTCCACTACAGCACACCCTAACACACCACATCGCCCCGCTCGGACACGCCATCCCATCCCATTTCATGCATCCCATGACACCTACCCGTCCGTGCGTGCGCCTGCCAACAAGCAGATCAGCACGCACTCCCATCCACCGCACGACCTCCCTCTATCCATCCCTCTCACCAACCAATCCACCACCGCACAGCCACCTCCTAGACTAACTAGAGGTAGCTGTTCGCTCAAACCCAGCGATCCAGCGATGAGACAAACGCATCGCCATCATGGACCTGAATCGGATCGGATCAACACGATTCGCACGGGGGGGGCAGTAATGATGGTGGATGGTGGCGGAATTGGATTCGTGGTGGCGCTGGAGGAGGTATGAGAGTTACCTCCTCCAAACGCGCGCACGGTGCGGAGATAGATGGAGAGAAACGGGGGCGAGGGGAGGGAGGAGAGGGAGGAGGTACATATCGCCGACGTAATGTCCGCAGTAGCCTGGCTAGACGGTGTGGTGTGCCACGCCGATGACACTTCCCGACGGCATCCGCAGCCCAGCCCTCCTCCGTCCCCATCCGCATCCCAATCCCCATCTCACCCCCATCCCGATACCAAAACCAACACCGAAAGATCGCCCCTTTCAACCCCCCATCCTGGTGATCGACGTAGCCGCCTTGGTATATGCATGTCTCGGGCGAGAAATGGAGCTTGCCCGCCCGCCTCCGTCTCGTCCGAATATCCAACAGCATAGCATATCATGCATCCTTCTCCATCACCGTTCAGGACCGAACCAACCGACCGTTCTTTCCAGAAACGCTAAACTGGCGCACTGAAAGATCGACCCACCCGCTTCTCTGCTCCACCAAAGTTGTGCAGTGCAGTGTGCAGTGCATCCCATAATATGCACCAACGTCGGCCGTCCGTTTTCCTCGCCCCCTTCTGGATAGCCCCCAATTCCGCCTCTACCACTGGCACCTGCCTACCACCCCGCCCCCAAACCCAAGGCTGACCTGACCTGATCTGACCTGACCAAACCGACCAACTCCTTCCCTCCCGTTCCAGAAGCCCCCAAATCGGCACATGATCGACGCTCCCGCTATGGCGCATATGCACGCTCGCCCACACCACGCACCCACGCCCGTCCGAGCAACGTCTGTCCGTCAGCCCGCCCATCCGCATCGCGACACCTGCAGGTAGAAATTCTTCACCGGTGCCCGGTTTTGGTAGGTGCTTGCGCTATGGACTAGACTATCTGTGGGCGGGCGGTGGCTGATGTGGTATGGTGTGTGGTCCGGGCGCTCGGTCCCTCGTGGCGTGGTAGTGGTACTGGAGGAAAGCTGTACTCTTCGTATCTGCGCGTCTGGGCGCGGTGGTGGTTCGCATGGCGCTGCTGCGAGGGTGATTGTATTGGGTATGAGGAGGAGATGGGGGAACGAACGGGTGGGGGGTGTAGCTGCACAGCGGCGATCAACGTTACTTGGTACAGACGTAGCGTGGTGTTGTGTAAGCAAAGAGATCATAGCCACGCCGTATGTCGTACTCCACGACATACAGTAGCATGGCACTACGCTGACACTGACACTGACACTGACGCCGACATACCTTTCAGAAGACAGCGCAACGGGATAGACTCTCAGCCGCCCACCACCCAATTGACGACCGCGCCGCTGGTGCACCCCCAGCGCCACGCGAAGCATACGCCGTCAAAGGATCACTCCTCCTGTCACCGCCGCTGCGACCCCCACCGCGCCCGCCAGAAGCAATACTCACCTCTAGACCCCACCAACCGAGGGACCGAGCCCGCCTCTCGCCGCAGAACAGCCGCCCGCTCCACCTGCAGACAAACAAGCTGACAAGATGAAGCTCCAGCGCAGTTCAGCTTCAGCTCCCCTCATCGCCCACTGCAAGCTGAGTATGGGTCTGTCTCCCCATAACCAGGAAATCAGCCACCTGCAACCTCCCCAGCCAAGCTGACCCTCCCACCGCACTACCACGCCTTCCTTGCTTCCTTCCACGCCGTCGTGGCCCGCTCAGCCAGCCAGCGCCCTCAAAGATAAGCGCACCCACCCCCTTTCGCCTCGTGTCATGTAGTGTCAAGTAGCACACGGCTCGGCAACAATCTCGATAATCGCTCTAATCTCCCCCGACACGCCGCCCACGCGTGGCAAGCGGGGGCTTTCCAGTTTTCCAGAAGGGATAAAAGGGGGGGCCTCGGGAAGGGGGAGATGAGATGCGCCCGATCTGACGGCGCTGCGGGGCGGATGGTCGACGCTATCGATTATAGCGCAACGTAGTGTCGTACGGTGGGCGGGCTGGCGGGCGGGCTGAGATTGTTATGGTTTGTGTTACTCTGTTATGTTGTGTTTGCTGTCTGTGTTGCGATGGCTGTGTGTGTGTTATGTGATAGCTGGTCTTGGTGGTCAGCGAGTGGGTGCGGTGTGCGATGTGACCCAAGGCGTGGCGGCGGCGGCAGGCGGTGGTGGTGCGAGGTGAGGTGCCACGGGGAAGGATTGGCGTGGCTGTCATGCCATGTTGTGTTTTATTATGCTGTGTTGTGCGTGGTCCTTCCTTCCTCTCCTCCTTCCCTCGTCCTCTTCATTCCGTATCTGCACTGGAGGTCGCACAATCACGTGTAATCCATTGTGCCTGCATCATTCCCGTGTACAGCGACGCGGAAGTCACTGCTCCAATTCCTTCTCATCGAGTGAGTCCCATCCGCTCTCTCCATCCACCATTCACCTGGGACTTCCCTCTTCCGCCTCGGCGTCGCGCCCTCAATTCACTCTCAGGGCCCACACTTGGTTGGGTTGGGGCCCATCCCGCCACGGCCCCTGCGCTGCTTGCGCTTCTCCACCCACGATTCTTCCCTGGCGTTCAATTTTTCCTCGCGGCCATCCGTGCACCTGAGTGCGCTCATTCACAGCGGCGTGGTGCGTGGTTTGTGGGATGGAGAAAGGAGCGAGCGAGTGAGTGAGTGCGACGTCGGGAGTGGCTGTACTGTTTTAGATGACCGGTCAGATTTTTTTTTCTCAGCCGTTCGATGCGCAACGCGCGCTTGGGGGGAACGGGGCGGTGATTCCGATGCGGCTGTGATGCAAATGTGATATTGTTTGTGATGTCGGCGAGTGAGGGTGGGATGTTGGAGAGTTAGTCAGTTTTGGTCAGGTTTACGTCAGATGTGCTGTGCTTGTGCTGTGGTGGCGAGACGTGGGTTTGTGGAGTGAGTGTGATGGGGTTACATGCTACTGCATCGGATTCAAATACAGGGCGAGACAATACAATACAATCCATACGCCTGGAGGAATTTTCTGTGAAACAGCGGGAGGGAGGGAAGGGCCCGCGGGAAGCCAAGAAAAGCAACTGTGAGAGTCATGGAGTCATGAGAAACATGAGAACTGCAAGAATCCAAGAGAACCATCCATGGCCCAGAACGGGATGGCCAAGGACAGTGACGCCCACGACATGAAAGACATGATGCCCATGACCATGATGCCCCGGGACGTGATAAACCAGGACATGGCGGCGAAGCTACGCTGCAGCACATTACTCGAGTGAAGACGGTAATACTCGCGACTGCTGCGCTGCAATGCACTATGCGCTCCGCCGCTGCACGGTTGGAAGGGGCCTCGCCGCGCACACCACACGGCAGTGCATGGCATGGCATGGCATGTCATGGCTGGGCGCTGCGGTGCATGCGCGTCCCTTGTTCCTATGCGCGTTTCGGCGTGTACACGCCGGGTCATTCCTTACGTGCAGTTTTATGCGTCGGTATTATGCATCTCCCTCCCCCCGGGTCCAGCAACCAGAAACAGGACCTGGTTTGCCCCCGGGGGGTTGTTGAACAAGGTCCTGTTTCTCTCTCACTATCCCTCCCCTAGAGTATCCAAGGCCAAGGGGGGTAGGGGGTCCCGGGAATGGCTGGCTGTGGTGGCCAGGGTTGGCAATCCCCCGACGCGGATCGGGTCCGCCATCCCCGCGTGTGTTTCTTGTTTGCTTGAGTCAGCTTGCGTAGAGTCAGCTTGCGTACAGTATGGGTTCGGTGGTCAACCCTAGCGAATGATGGATGAGGGCAGTAATACGACGGTGGACGGAGGTAGGTGATGGGAGGAGGGCGGGGGGATGAATGGCAATGCATGTCCATGTCGTGCACAGGACACTTTACTGTAGAGCAGAAGCAGGGAACGCGAGGGGGAACGCAAGCGACTGCTACCCAGAGCCGGATGCTGGCTGTGCGGTGCGCGCACGGGTGAGAGCGTGTGGTGTCTGTGTGCTGTGCTGGCTAGGTCGGTCGTCAACTTGCTGCCACCACCACTACCACCGCCGCTACCACAAACCACTCCTCGCCTGTCCCTGTTCTCTCCGCCGCCGCCATCTACCATCTAAGCTCAGAAGGCCATGTGGCGCCGTTTGTTGGACCTTGTTGGACCCTGCTGGATGGCGTCGATAGGGTAGCGTCATAGGGTACCGTGGAAGGGGTGCGTGGGCGTTGGCGCAGACGCCAGGGCCAGGCTAAGAGCTGATAGCGCGTATTGTTGTTATTCTGCAGCGGGCGGGCGAGCAGCGCTCGGTGTTCGGATGGGAAGGATGCCGCTGGGGGATAGCGTGTACTGTCCTCTAGTGCTATAAGCTATAAGCATGCAGCAAACTACTGATTCTAGTACATAGGGGATGTAATGATGTTTGGGGGCCGTAATCAGGATTAGCTGGTAGATTTGATGGCGTTCGTCTCGGGGTGGCTCGTTTCGCCGTGATGGTTCCCCGTGCCTGGTGGGTGGAATGTGTTTCGACGATGATGTATACTTGTGCAATTAGGTATCTTTTTGTTGGTTCCAGCCAGCATTTGCCGACCCAGTTTACGTGCCCCGGCAGAGGGGGATGGAGATGGGGTGTGTGTTAGAGAAGGACAAGGACTTGCCGTGGGTGTACAACAGAGGACGAACAGGCTGCCGGTAGTCGAGATAACAGGCTATGGATGGGGGGGCTATGGGAGTGCTAAGGAGATCTAAGGAGACCTAAGGAGACCTAAAATGACGCACGCCGATGCGATGGGAGAGCAGAGAGGCAGATGAGATGGTTAATGCGATGGGATGTTCATCGAGATGAATGGTCAACCAGCGAGAGAGAAGAGAGAGGAGATACATAGGAGATGTACATACAAGATAAAATACAGCGACAGCCATCAGCCATCAGCCATCAGCCATCAGCCATCACCCTGTCGCTGTACGGCAAAATAAAGTACTCGAGTACAGCCATTCAAGTTAGTTGTCTGTCTCCACCGCTCGTACGTCGTACGTCGTACAGAAGGGTGGAGACCGGGTGCTCGTTCCTGAGACGCTAAAGTCGGCACTGTCCCTTAACTTGACTAGCGCAAGTTGGTCGTGACTACAGTTGTGGTGTGGGTGTTCAGAAAAGGCAGAGGGGAAGGGATGAAGGGGTGTAGAAGGGGTGAAGGGTGTAGGGTGTAGGGGTGTAGGGTGTAGGGTGTAGGGGGGATGGGTGGGAAGGGGCGAAAGGGCAGACAGAGGGGGAGACAGAGGCCAGGCAGAGGCCAGGCAGAGGCCAGGCAGAGGGGCAGGCAGAATAACGGAAGGGAAGGGTAGGGAAGGAAAGGAAAGGAAAGGAATGACGAACCCTCGGACCCTCTCTCGTCCCTTTCCGAGCCCATTCGCCGCTTTTCCCGCTTGGACAGTTTGTGTGTGGTGTATGTGGTATGTGTGTGTGTGTGTGTGTGTGTGTAGTAGTAGTAGTAGTAGATAGGGTCTGTGCGTCTGTTCGTTGCATTGACGGGTTGGGGATAGTGTGGTCGACCATCAGCCGGCCGTGCATACATACTAGTATTTTAGTATACTTTACTTGTGCTTTACCTGTGGTTAGTACACGTTACTGTTGTACTGTAATACTGGGCCATGCAGAGTAGAAGCAGAGTGGAAGGGATGGAAGGATGTCTACCGTATAGAGGGGGGTAGAAGAGTACTGAAATACCGAACTGCTGTATCGTCCCTATCGTTCGCTCCTTCCTACCATAGTATGCGGTCGTCTGCGAAGGGTTTTTGTAGTTTCCTAGTCTGGTCTGTACTTTTGCTGCCTATCTATCGGCAGTAAGAGATACCTTCTGTCAGTACCACTCTACATACTCTACATACTCTACATACTCTACACACTCTACACACTCAACACACTCTACACACCAATATCGCACATAGTGACACTCTAACTCACCCTCTAACTGACTGTGCTATTCCTGTCGTTTCGTCGCTTGTCGCCTGTCTCGTCTATAGTGTCATCCTATGCTAGATGTCTCGTTCTTCTCTTCCTTCCTCTCTTTGGCCGTCCCTCCCCTCGCCCTCTCTCTCTCTCTCTCTCTCTCTCTCTCTATACATATTTTCACAGATACTTGGCATGTGGCATGTACTCTTTCCCTACATGCATGTACCAACCCTACACACCCTACACACCCTATAAACCACTCACACCACACCACACTGCTTCTGTTCCTGAACCTGAACCTGGCCCTGACCCTGAACCTAAACTGGACCGACCCTAAACTACACCCTAGAGGAACCACAGCCTGTCATCCCACATTCTCCCACATTCCCAGCTATGTAGGTACTCGTGTCTGGGATACTAAGGACACTAAACTGGAAAACCCTCATCGCCGCGATCGCTGGTGTCTCACCCGACCTTATCTCCTACATGCTATATATCCACTCCAGAGTATGGTATATGTATGGTATATGTATGGTATGCTAGTCATATAGTGTCCGCACTATTACACCTTTTCACACCCATTCACACCCATTCACAACCGTTAACTGAGGTATATTACCACGAATTATATACCATCCATCTAATTACTATACCACAGATCTCCCAGTAATAAACCGTTAAATGGCCGAACAACTTTCACTCAATTACTCTCTTTGATCCTATTAAATCCTCCTTAATCCCTCCCACTCCACCCCGCCACCCCGTTAACATCATCTATCGATTCCCGTTAACTGAGCTATCACCCGCTTCTATATGTATGGTATGTAGAGTATACCACCGTACAACCCCTACACCAAATAAACCCTTACTACTGTATGTGTATGTACTGCGAGAATAAACCCCTACTACTACGGCAATAGACCCCTCCTACCACGACAATAAACCCCTACGACGAGAACAAACCCCTACGAGAAACCCTTACGAGAACCCCCGAGACCCCGAAACTCGCCAGACTCCCCTTGTGAGAAACATAAAACAGGAGCTCCTACGCACAATATCAACAAGAATGCACATTCATTCACTCGTTCCCTCATTTATGCACAAAGTCTTCACACAGACTACATACAGTACTGCAGCACTTTCTACAACCCTTACCTTGCCTTGCCGCATGCACCTCCCTCTACCCGCTTTCCCCTTCCATTCCTCCATCTTCAATCTCTCTATCCATCCCTCATCTTAGCTCAATTTTTGCCCCATTCTACAACTTCTCTCCACTCTCCAAAAAAAACGCCGCATCCACTTCCACCCTTCCACCCTTCCACCCTTCCATCCCTCCCCCCCACCTGT
>LNAR01002026.1:0-43853 GCA_001630585.1 Pseudogymnoascus sp. BL549 | reverse complement strand
GCAGAATGGGGGTTGGCTTGAAGGGCTCGGTGGTGGGGGAGTTGTTGTTATACTTTTTCTTGGGAAGCGGGCTCTGTGTTGGGCGCAGTTTCAATATTTTCGTTCTGGTGTTGTTTTGAATTCATGGTGGTGGGAAAGCGCGGTGTTGGTTACTTTACTTTTTTTGCCTTATGATCCGACGCCTGTGGTATAAGATTATGAATCGTATATATATAGAGAGAGAATAACGAACGAGAGTTGAATATTCCACAAGACTCTCGAGTCACACGTGTTGGAGCAAGTGATATGTCTTCTTTGATGGAGGGGGAAGTTACCCCTAAGTACTATTATGTGAGAAAGGAGTTTTACCCCTATTTTATTTTATTTTGAGCCAGAACTGGCTAAGGTAAGAAGCGTGAATAGCTTCACGTCCTCCCTTATATCGTCCGGGTATTTTCATTACCACTTCCTATTCCCTACCATGTTATCAGCACGGCACGATTATGTTTATATCTGTGATTCTCCGTCACGTAATATTAGCTCAGACGGCTGAGAAGGGGTGAAATCGGCCCTCTCCTGAAGGCCGACTTTACCCCATCTCCCCGCCCTGAACCGGCGAAGACGCCGATGCCGCGGCGGCACAGGTGATTCACTCACCGGCCGGCCCCGTTATAGAACCGCGATTTTGGCGGTTCTTCCTCTTCCTCTTTCCACACAAACGCCCTCCATATATCTGGTATACACAATACACAATATCTATCCTTCCAGGTCTATTATTCCAGGGCATATTCATCTACCGGGGCTGGCCCCTTTGTTTGAGCTGATCGTGCGGACTATTCTCACAACCACTCACCGCGGACACTTTTGGATTTCAATAGTCATACTGTTATTCATTCATTATCGCTACAGATTCACGCTAGGTCGTGGTATCCTTTGAGACATTCTTTTATTTTATTTTGTCCCTACACACTTGCTGTCCCTACACACTTGCTTCAACGCGTTTTTCTTTCAAAGATTCACTGCTTGGTTCTATTCTGTTTGAGGAAGATACTGAAAGAATCAGTCGCAGCTCAAAGCACCAGGCAGTTCCGGTTTTGTTATCAAGAATGGTCGGAACGCAGAAGTGGTCGATGGAGGAGATCCTTTGGGTAATCACGATGGTCAGACAAGGGCTGAAAGATGAAGAGATATATGAGAAATTCTGTGAGATATTCAAGAATGCGAGACACGTTAGAGGTCCAAACAGTATCAAGTACTGCAGGACAGGGTTTATGAAGCAGGAAGAGTAGGTCCCTGTTTTTGTGTCTCGGGGGTGCCTGTGCTGATCCTCGGGTTGACGGATACTGACGGCTCTTTTGATAGGTATTCTCAGGAGAAGTACTGGGAAGATGCTCCGGGAAAGATAGGATTTGTTCTCGGATGCCATGATACTGGCGTTCATCACGCCCAGATCGCGGTTGAGGTTATGCACCATTTCCCAACTCATGTATGGGCGCCGCATGTGAAGCCACCGGCACGGTGCATCGAGTTTGTAGTCACAAAATACAGGAAGCTTCAGAACAGGTGAGTTCTGCGTTCATCCTTCCACGAGGTCGTCGGCTAACGTGATGATCCCAGGTTTCCAAACTATACTCGGGATAACCCCCTCGTGGAGCCTGTTCTCAGTCTCACAAAGGACGGGGTATCACCGGAGGAGATTTTCAAGACAGCAGATGAGAATGAGATTGGTCTTGATGATATTTATTACATCATGGCTAGGTTTGGGTTGGAGGTGGAAGCACAGTCGGTTTCCCCCTGAAAATATGTGTGTATGGTTCCTCCTGACTGTCGTATAGCCCGACCGCCTGGGAGATCTCAAGCTACGGACATCATCCTGTGGCTTCATCAGCTGGCCCGAGTACAAGCCAAGCTGGTCCAAGCAATGTCAAGGCTGGCCCGCTCATATTCCAGCTGCCTCCATCAGACTTGAACAAACTGTCCAAAACCCATGGCCCACAGCACAACTCTTATCTTTCTTCCGACACAAGTTCACGGTTTTCAAATCAAAATCATGGATATGGGCAAATCAACAGGACAGTAAATCAAGTGGCATATCATGGACTACAGCGGTGTTTGGAAGAATCTTTGTTGAATGGTGGATACCCGCAGGCGATATTATCTGAGGCATCATCTCAGATACAGCTGCATAATTCTCAAAGCCGTCCCCATCCAGGACTATTCCAAGCATCACAGCAGCTAGATATGAGGTTTCATTATCCACACATACTCCAAGATGGTCAACCGCAGCTCCCGATGGCACAACAGCCCTTCGGGCAGCGGAATTTTCCGGAATACTCTGGGGAGAATCCGAATCCATCCGCTCAAGAGACTCTTCCTGGTCAGTTCCAGCAGCAAAATTGGAGCAATAATCCCACCTTCGGGGGGCAGCTGGGAGGACCGGGGCAACTTCAAGATAGTTTGCGGGGCTACGAACAGACAGTAGGTTCCCATGGCCAGAGGAACTACGGCAGCTCGTCACAGCCAGGTCTTGGCTCGTATCAACCTCAGCCACGCCATCATCTGAGGCAAGCCTTCACTTTACTTCCCCCAGAAATCCTGGTTAGTGAACACCAACAGCCTGTCCTGCCCACTACAGGCTATGAGAATATTGACCCAGTTCTTCTGAGGATGGACACAGACCAACAATCACGTCCGGCTGCCAGCATCATGACCCTCTCTCATCCTTCTTTGACCCCACGGATTGCTCCCCAGGATTACCTGCATCCTTTTGCTTCCTCAGGGATTCAAAACGGCCAAGATATATCCCCACTAACAATGGAAGGCCCCCTGTTTCCAGTTCCCCTGCCACCATCACCGGAAGTCACGCACGATGGCTTTCAACACAGAGGACAGTCAACCATTGACGACCCTTTTACACAGGAAACATTACTAAGTGGACTGCCTCAGTTCGGACTTGGAGCTGACTTGCAAGATTCTAGTGGAACGAACGGTTTTGATCAGGGTGCTTTCGATCAGGCGCTCAGGTTGTCAAGTGACACAAATGCTACCACCAGTGGACATGAATCTTCTCGTGAGTCGGAAAATCATATGCTGGAAGCCCTAGGTCAACGCGGCAAGCAGAAAATCGATGGAAAAGGATCGATTACTGACCAGGCGATGCCAAATATAGATGAGGCTGTCGAATATGATGATCTCTTCAAATTGTTCTTGGATGTTGATCCTCAGGGATGCAACTTCAATTACGACGGGTTTATGATTGGAAGCGGTCCTACTAGCCCTTTCGAGAATGACTTGTTAAAATCCAACCCTGGGACACATGGTCCGCAGGAGATGCAGGCTCATAATGCCAGATCTTCCTTGAAAGCCATGGAAACCTTGAGCAAGAATCTGGAAACAGAGATGGCTGGCCCATTCCTCACTCAAAACTCAGTTCAGCAGGCCAATGACTCGAGTGGCAATCAACATAGCAACTCCGGGGTATTTGAAGACGGCCACGCACCAGAAGGGACGTGCTGTTCCCGTCATCAAGATTTTGAGTGCTTCTTTGAGATACCGGATTCAGAGGGTGAGAGTGCTACTGTTTGAAAAAACCGCTGGCATGGTGTTGATTTTCTCTTTTTTTATTTCTGTGGGACGGTCGGACACTGATTTTGAACAAAGTGAGTGGATTAACGCAAAACTGGAAAATTAATGCGGTGATTTTTTTTACGTTCGAAATCAAACGGGCTAGGTGTTGTTTTGCGTTCTTTTTACCTTTATGTGTACTCAGACGTGGCCAGAATAGGTGATGAATCTATTTTGGATACGCTCTTTCCCATTTACTTGTTGTGAATTGTGAATATCGTCATTCAGGGACTACTGGATCCAATAGTTGAATGGGATTCAGTTACGGTTATACTGGAGGGAGTACAATGGATGACCTCACTCATTCACTTTTGAAGCTTGCATATAAACATCAGGTTTCTCTCCTCCAATGAGTTTTACATCCTCGTCTGCATTCCCCACCTCCACCGGCAAAGACCTCCTGTCACGACATAACTAAACCGCCCGAGATGTTCCAACTACCCATCCCAAGCAGTTGCTCCGCCTGCAAAACCACCGCCGCACAGTGGGCCAGAGCAAACGCCTCCCCTCCTTCGAAACTCAGTTCCCCAGGCAAACCATACCCCATCCCTCCAACCTTTGGTTCAGAAAGCCAGCCATACGCAAAGCAGATTGGGCAAACGGAGATCATGGTCGTTCCTAGACTGGAAGCTCCACGGAACAAGGGTTGGAGAAAGCCAGAGTACGATGTCGTGGTCAAGAAGAAGGTCGATATAGAATATATCAAGAGGTTGATCACCAATATCCTCCCTCCTGGTTTGAAGTCGGAGGGTCCGGATATTCCACCTCCAAGGCCATATGTACCCACGCCGCCATATGAACACCTTTCTGGTTTCAAGCCAGAGAATATCCTTCAATCTCTGTGGCCCAATGTGCCGTTGCCTCCGAGGCCAGGTAAACCAAAGGATGCTCTTCCAACCCCAAGACCTAACGTGCCGTTGCCGCCAGATGCGCCTCCGAACCAAAGCCTCGCTGGTCTTCCAACCCCACGGCCAAATGTGCCGTTGCCATCAGACGCGCCTCCGAATCAGTGATTGAAGGTTTGGGCTGCGTTGTTGTTGTATAGTGGAGATTTTCCCTGCGGAGCTTTCTACAGCTATGATAGTGCGGTGATTTCTGGGCTCTGCTGCAACGGTTTAATTCTGTTCGGACATTGGACCACACATGTATGCTAGAGAAAGTAGTAAATATATCGCTGATTTTCCATATGCAGCCAACCATGCCCGTGCCATCTATATCTGAAATCTATGATCTATGATCTATGATCTATCCCATCCCCAATTCTACTCCGCACCCACCACCTCCTTCCTCTTCCAAATCCCCCACCAACAATGCACTGTCCCCCTCTCCCCATTAACCTCCCAATCATCAAACCCCTCCTCCTCCCCGGTCTCCACAATCTCCAACCCCCTCTCCTTCAACTCCCTCCTCAACACCTCCCCAAACCCCTTCGTTGTCTCATCCCTCAACGGAAACCCAACCACCGCTCTCGCCCCCCCATCACGTCCCAGCCGCCCATCAATAGCACCCGCAAGCCAGATCGGATGCTCAGGCTCGTATAATGGGTCTGCTGCAATCACGAGATCATACTCCTGGCCTGGACCCATATTCGACCAATCCAGCACATCGGTCTTCGCACTTCCCCCATGCGCGGAAATATCACTCTCATTGGCCTCCATATTCCTCGCGAGATTCGGCACAATAGCAGGTAAATCCGTCATAAGCACCTCCGTTCCCCATAGCGCCGCTGCAGCGAGCCCCAGTAGTCCCGTCCCAGCTCCCAGTTCGATGACAGATGGGGCAGCGAGGGAGGAGGGGAAGAGGTGAGGGAGGTAAGTGGGGATGTGGGGGAGCACTTTTTGGGCGACGATGAGTGCTGTGCCCCAGGTTTTGAAACCGATGTTGTCGTTTGTCATTGTCGGCTCGTGAATGGCAAGGGAGGTAGGGGGGGTGGTGGGGATGTTGAAGGTGCGGGTTTGGGCGGGCATACCTGGGAGCAGGTTAGCATTTTGCTGGTTGAGGAAGGGGGTTCTCCTGGGTTTCACGTGATCTTGGGTGGGCGTGTTTTGAAGCGTGGTGTATTGGTTGATGAGGTCCGGAGGGGATGATATTTTGCTTACCATTACGGCCGGATCTCTCGCTCAGTCTGATGCTGGCTTGTTCCCAGATCTCGACTTGCTCGTCTTCGGTCAGCCACGTGAGTGGGTTCGATACGATCTTGGTGAGATATGCTGCGATGGCATTTTTGTCCTCCTTTGGCTGATAATGGTCGGCGTCGGTGGCTTCCCAGGATATGGGCTTGACTTTTAGGGATACAAGGGCCGCGAGGAGGGATACGCTGGACGGCTTGGTGTAGAGCTGGGGCAGGTCAAAGACTGGTAAGTGTTAGTATATATTTTTGGTGTAATTTTGCGAGGCTAAGTATGAGAAATACTACCATTTATGGGCTCGCCATGTTGGCGAGAAAGTCCTGTCTTCTCGAGGAGCATTTTCAGTCTCTCTATCCTTTACTAATATATTTTCTGTCGTCTTATTTATTTTATATCCTTGGAAAAAAGGGCTATAAATCAGGTGATCGCGGTGAGGAAGGGGCGGCGGTAGAGATGGTATAGAATTCAGGCATAAATATGCAGACTACCACCACTAAAGGAGTAGCAATCTTCTTGGGAGTCTCCGAGCCATTCGTGATACGTAGACGGCGATGTACAGTACGAATATTAGTCTTGTGAATTTATCAAATTTGCCGTTCCCTTAAAAGGGCGGCGGATTAAAAATAATCCGACCCCAATAGTAAGTCCGAGCGACGCAGGACGGCGGCTACACCACTGCTCATTCGATTACAGACATCCAGAGACCAAGCAACTATTAAATGCTGTATAGTTTGTTTGATACAGGATGAGTGTATCTGTTATATTTGCTATGTTTGTAGATACCGATATCTCGTGAGGATGATTCTTGGGATATTCTATGCTAGATTCCTCCCGCAGGAAGGTAAGCCGTCATACTTTCATCGCGAGTTTCAATCATGTCCATATTTCATACAAAGAAGAATGTTTCGCATACAATTACACCTAGCTACTGGGATTGTGATATGGGGAGAAGGGTTAATACTGCCACCACCGCACTTACTGGCACTCTCAATCTCACCAGACCACACCAACTAACACGTGCCAGGAATCAAAATCGTCCACCAAAAACCCCCCGGCTGCATCGTCCCCGAAGAGGGCTACGAGAACGCACAACTCCTCCACTTCGAGGCCGTAACCGACTTCGTGATCCCGCGCCAGTCCTTCTGCAACCGCTACATCACCGGGCGCGACCCGACCGGGCAGTACCGCATCCTGGGCTTCCCCGTGTGCGTGCACAACGAGAAGTACGCGCGCAATGAGTTTATCTTCAACTTCGGCATCGTCATATCGACCGACCATGACACCGCGCCCTATGAGCCCGTCATTCGCCGGCTGGCGACGACCTTCACGGAGATGGAGGTGCAGACGCAGTTTCTGAGCCAGGAAGGCGTAGCGGACCACGTGCAGCGCTCGATCGGAGGCCTACTAGAGATTATCCGCGAGGACTTGAATAATTACAACGAGTGTATGATCCCCGTCGACAAATCGAACACGATCAACATGAAGCTCTTCCCCGTGCAATCCGACCCCCCGCCCGTGAAGCCCTGGCACGTCCCCATCGCCAAAATCCGCTTCGACGAGATCGTAGACGATAGATGGGACCTAACGATGCGCAAGGTGATCCCTCTCATCGACGGGGTGCGCGACGTGCGCCGCATCGCCGCAGCAGCAGATGTATCTCTCGAGCTGACGAAGCTGGCACTGCGGCACCTGCTGTACTACAAGACGATCATGCTGGTGGATATGTTCTTCTTCAACAACATCTACGCTGTGACGCCGCTTATCCGCGATTTCGTGAATAACGTCGATAACATGCAGGATGAGTGCGCGGCGTATGTGCTTGCGCAGCGGCCCAAGGCGGTGGGGTACCAGCTGTGCCGCTTGCTGGGGACGTTTGGGCAGGGGCGCACGATTAGGGAGTGGCTGCGTCTGCACATTGATGATGGGCAGACGGCGGTGGATGGGTTGGATGTGCGGCGTCTTGTGCAGTTCGGCGTCATCAAGAGCCTGCTAAGGCGCGTGCACAAGTTCCCTGTTTCGGCGCAGTATGTGGCTGATTTGGCGGAGGGGAAAGTGGAGGGAGGCAAAGGGAAGGGGAAGGGGAAGGAGAAGGGGCAGGGGGAGGAGGACGATGTGGATGCGCTGCAGAAGTATACGGATGGGCGTCATCATTTTGATCAGATTATTACGGAGGTTAATTTGGGGGAGGCAGAGATTATGCGGGGGCTGAGCAAGCTGTCTGCTGGGGATGTTCAGATTGTGTATCGATGAAGCGGGTTGCGACGCAACTAGCCAGTCTCGAAGAAGAAATATATTTATATCTGGACTTGGCAGACATTTAGCCAGTCTCAAAGAAGACATAAACTTACATTTGGATTTGCTCGGTTAGAATGTATTTGGGCCGTGGTAGGCTTTAAATCAGGCTTTGTTGTAAGTCTGTTGACTTCAACCACTGGAAAGACTGACGGCTGTACTGTGTCCCAACTGGGCTGGCCGGAAGATTTCCAAAACGTTTCGCCGCGGCGCATTTTGTGTAGCCAATTTCCTCTTGTTGGTAACAGAGAAAAGCCCGCGGCAGGCCCAATCATAGTCTCTTCTGGCTCTGTCCTGTTCTTGGGACTACTGTAATTTCTTCTTTCGGGTCAAAAACTACAGTGAACAGCCCACTGGATGCCCAAGCACACCCTCTTGCTCCGTATTGTCCTTGGTATTGTTGCAATTTCCTCTCGCTGGGTCTACAGGCTGTAGTGAATAGCCCACAACAGGCCCAATCACATTCTCCTGCTCTGTTCTGTCCTTGAGACTGCAATCACATTGTCTTCTTGTCCTATTCTGTCCTCGGGACTACGAGCATTGCCCATTGAGTTCTCACAAACTGAGCGTTCTATCCGCACCTGTATTATTTAGTAGTCCAGCAGCGACGAAGTAGAACACACCAGTATATAAAACATACTGTGACTGCTGTGTATTTCTCGCAAGCGGAGCCGTTCTATCCGCACCTGCATAGGTAGTTAGCCCGGTGACATTGTAGAAACCCACCCACCAGCCTCAAAAATACCCCATAACAACCTCCGAACACCAGCCACCAGCCCACACAAAGTCAACACAACCCCTCTGCGCGCCCACGCCCAGCCTGTCACCCAGTCTGCGGCGCAGCATCGCCGTCCTCCGCGGAGGCTCAAATCTAAAATCCCCAGGCACCAGCACGTCTGGACCGCGTTCTCCCCGCATCAACGCAGGGACGCGGAGTCCATGATAGGTCCTCGCGTGCAATAGGGTTTCTTGCGTATCCACAGTCCAACACAAGTCCATGTCGTCGTCACTTTGTGGGCCAGGAGGCGGCACAGCAAGTAGTGGGAAAGTTGCGACGGTTGGCTTGGCCCAGCCGGCGCGTCCGTGTCCATCCACCGCAGTTCTCCCAGGGTCAACGCAGGGTTCTGGACTTGACGATGCCACCCACCCACTGGTCCGTGGTTGTTGTGAGGACAGATTGGGTGTGGTGAGTGGCGTAGTAGTGGTTGTAGTCATGGAGTGGTAAGGCAATGTTGTTGGTGGGTAATATAGAAATCAATACCTCGCCGCCGACCTGCATTAGTGTTGTTATTGTTGGTCCTTCTGGCCATGTGTGACACCCCAACGTGGACTAGCCAGGCACCATCGACATCGCGAAGGATGGGGGATGACGGGGATGACGGGGATGGCAAAGTCTGTTCTGCACAGATCTGGCGCTAAAGGTACTTGTATTCCCACAGAAGTCCACTTCATGGCCTAAAATGCCACCAGATCCCACGTGTGATGGCGCTGATTGTCTGTGATTGCCGCCTTTTACCCGCTGATTGGCACCGATTGTCTGTGATTGGCAATTGATGGACACTGTCAGGCACCGTCACCCTCGAGGAACACCATTACAGTATCCCCTCGCTAAGCCATGATCAGTTTAGTGCTCACACTCCGAGACCCTGCCCCCCTTTCTCAGCCTTCATTCTCCATCCTACACCCACCCTCATCCCTCCCTCCCTCTTTCTCCTCATTATTCCCTCATTTGTCTCTTTCCCTTCCTCTATCGTCTTTCCCATAACCCCCATTCGATCCAACCCTCCCCTCCTCTTTCCATTTTACCGCTCTAATCATCTTGATATGTACTCTTTACTTCTAATATTAACTTATTCTTGCCGCTTCTTACCCTGTCTTGCCCTTCATTTATCCTCGTCCGGCTGTACTGTATATACCCCTCATCCTCGATCCCAATCACCACCCCTCCTTCTACGTTTCTTCCAACACCGCCCATCCTGCGGGAGATTGTCCTCGGCCCTTCTCCATCCAGAAATGTCCAAGCTCATGCCAGGCCTGCTTGACGTCCCCTGCTTGGCTTCCCCCCCGCGGCTCCACTACTCCACTACACCGCACGATTCGCATGTTGGACTCTTTGAAGAACTCCAACTACTTTAGAGGTACTTCGTCATTGCTGAGCCTTATCACTCTAGACAATGTACTCTTGCCTCTCTTCGTCGTCGTCTTCCTCCATCGGGTGCCCTGCATTCAGCTCCAACCGGCTGTACAGACTATGCAGGCATCATTCGAGGTAACCGCTTTGGACATATCACCCATCACCACCACACCACTTTTCCGGAACCAACATCCGCTCACTATCACTCATTCTCTCAGCGAGCGGCTCCAGGAATTGGCTCCATGCGTCCGTTTCGTCACCTCGCCTGAGTCCCCCATGTAGGTCTGGTCAGCATCGTGTAATCTTCCTTTCTACCTTTTCTTCTCTTCTTTCCTTCCTCTCTCTTTCTCTTTGTTCTCTCACCTCACTCCCTCCGCTCAAGCTCGCCTCATTCCCACGCGGTATCGTCGATATACCTCGTTGCAGACTTTTGTTTGCGTCCTTTCGTTGACAGTCAAGCCAACACCACGCTCTTTTGCACCGGCCTAGGCCATATTACCATCTTTAAACCCACTCGCTGCTTTATATAATTTATCATGAGTTTCTCCAAGACCTTTGCGGCCGTTGCCGCCCTCACTGCCGTGGCCAGTGCCACTGGCTCCTCCCCGAGAACCGCCGTTGCCACATACTGGGTAGGTCTACCAAAATAAAAGGCACTGGCGCAGAGATACTGATGATATAACAGGGCCAATCTGGTGGATCTCTTCGCAGCTACTGTGACACTGCTGATACGGATTACATTCCTCTCGGCTTCATCAACTACTTCCCTGAGCAAGGAAACGGATGGCCTGGTTCCAACTACGCCAGCTCTTGCTGGGCCGAGACATACACTGCCCCCGGCTACAAGGGCGTTAACAACCCCGACCACAACCGCCTCTTCAACCATTGCCCTGATATGGCGCAGGATATCCAGTACTGTCAGTCTAAGGGGAAGAAGATGCTTCTGTCCCTCGGTGGTGGACCTAACACCTACTCCCTCACTGGCAAGGAGGACGGAGAGGCCTTTGCTGATTTCCTGTGGGCGGCCTATGGTCCTGCCACCGAAGAGTGGGATGGCCCCCGTCCCTTTGATCCTCTTCCAGGAACTGAGGGTGACGATATCGCGACAGTCGTCGATGGATTTGACTTTGACATTGAGCACCCAGATACCGGTAAGATTAGCCTCTCTAACTGTGTAGTGTGTATCGCTAAATCTATTAGACAAATCCGCTGGATACATTGCCATGATCAACAGGCTCCGTAGCTACTTCCCAGAGGGTAGCAACTACCTCATCACTGGTGCACCTCAGTGCGTCGTCAACGATGCAAACATGGACTTGATGATCCAGGGTGCCGAGTTCGACATTATCTGGGTTCAGTTCTACAACACCTGGGGATGCTCTGTTCGTGACTGGGTTACCATGAACCCCAACTATGCGAAGACCGGTGTCGAGGCTCCTGTGCCCAAGGGCTACCCCTTCGGCGGCTTCTCCTACGATGCGTGGTTGAAGCGCCTCCAGGCCCCTGGCTCCAAGAGCAAGAACGCCAAACTTTCCATTGGTCTTTTGGGACAGGCAACCACTGGTTTGGCTCTTGACTTCGCTGTATCGGCTGCCGAGCTTAAGCCGCTGATCGATGAGTATTTCTGCCACGAGAACTTTGGCGGTGTCATGCTCTGGGATGCCGTATCTGCTGGCAAGAACACGGACAAGAACGGTGTTACTTACCAGGCTCAGATAAAGAACCTCCTTCTCGCCAGAGAGGCCAAGGGATGTGGAAAGACCTCGTCCACCGTCAGCTCCACCACAACCAAGGCTCCAGTCACAACTGGCCCATCTGGTGCGGTGCCCACTTCGTCTGGACACTGGGGTAACTCCACCGGTGCCCCAACGCTCACCTCCACCATCCTCCGCACCACCGTCTACACCGTGACCAGCTGCGCTCCCACCGTCACCAACTGCCCCCTCGGCCACGTCACCACTGACACCATCACCGACTACACCACCTACTGCCCCGGAAACCCCACGATCACCAACGCGCCAACTACCAACGGCGCCGCCAAGCCCACCAAGTCCCAGAAGGCCAGCACCGTCTTCACCACCATCATCCACACCATTACCAAGTGCCCAAGCACCGTCGCAGATTGCCCTGCCAACGAGCAGACCACCCAGGTCAGCACGGAGACCAAGGCCCTCTATACCACCATCTGCGATGAGGAGACCACCCTTCAGACCAAGCCGGTAGAGAAGACGGAGTGGGTTTACCCCACCCCTGTTGGAACCGGTGGCAGCAAGGCCGTTGGCACCGGAGGCGTTCTTCCCGAACAGCCTCCGTTCGCCGGTGGTGCTGGCCGTGTCGGCGGTAGCATCGTCGCAGCGGCTGTTGTTGGTGTGTTCGCGCTGTTGATGTAAGGAATGTGTGCGGTGATGGGATCTGATAAATTCGCTTCTATGTTGTTTAAAGAAATATTGTGACGATGTTTATTTACTTTGGAGATACGATGTTTGGTGAATGAATTTCGCGTGATTGGCGATTGGGAATGAAATGTATTGGACAAAGTTTTTGCGTTTCTGGATTGTTTAGTTGGGTAGGTAGCCTAATGTCAATGATGCATCCAGCTCTGCTGGTTTGTTTGTGTGTATTTGTGTTCTTTATGGTTTTAATGGTTTCTATTATATAGGAGGGGGCTTAAAATGGGATGTTTATGTACTGGATGTTGAACGGTCTATTTTGATTCCATGTCGTTAATGTGAGTGTGGGTGGTGGTTTGAATCTAGAGGTTTGAAGCTTCTCATTCCCACCCTTATCAAATCTACCTCGAAAACCCATACATATTAGCCATACATGCCAAATAAAGAACTGATCTGTATCATCACAGACGATCCTTAATCGATAGCAAAACCCGGATTACCCTGATGGCTCGCGCTAATGCATGTGTAAATTAGAGTTGACAGCCCTCCCCCTGCCAGCGCTGCTCATTGCCTAATCTGGGTATCAAATCAACTGGGAACCGGATCGGGCCGTGTGGTTACACAGCAATACGAGAGTGCTGATCACTATAAAGCTCATTAATTGCACCGTCCATTTTTACTGCGAAGAGACACTACCGCGTGGTAACAGACAAACAATGTCCAAATGCTCGCTCGCTCGCATGGTATATTTCTATGACAACCCCCCCTCCCCGTCTATCCCAACCTATCCACCCGAACCCCCTCCACCTCCTCATCCCTAACATCCTGCTTAACCACACACCCCAAAAACCCACCATCCGGACAGATCCCTTCCCTCACAAGCTCCTTATCCCACGGCCCCGTCGGCCCATCCACAAACTTCCTCCACCCCCACCACCAGCTCTGTCTCGAGTCCCAATCACCATACTTCTTATCGCCCCAGTGCCCTCTGAACCTCATCGCGCCCTCTGGGTTCTCCCCGCTTCCGATATCCTCCGCGCCTGTAAAATCCTCAGTGGAGACGTCGTAGGTGTACCAAAATGCGTTTAGTGTTGGGTCCCACAGCGTTCCGTTGGAAGAGTAATCGGTTAGGAGGAGGTTGAAGGGAAGATGCGTGCCGGGGAGTAACATGTCATGTCTCCCCCTTGACGCATAATTTGCGTGCGTTCCCCGCGCCGAGTAACCCACCGGTCGTTGCCCGATCTTCTCAACAGCATCGTAGGCGAATGCCTGTCCGCCGCCGTGCTGGGAGTACCAGATTGCCTGGGGCTCGCCGTCGATGAAACGGATCATGTTGTGTTCCCAGTCACCGACGTGGTCGCCTAGTTCTTGGCCTATGACGGTGGGACCGCGGTTGTAGGAGTAGAAGTATGTGTAGAAGACGTCGACTATGGCGGGGGAGCGCGGGACGGCGATGATGGCTGCGGAGGTGGAGGCGGTGCGGCCGTTGGAAAAGGGTTTTGTGCCAGTGAGCCAGGGGGGTGAGGTGGTTACGTCGAGGTTGGAGGTTAGGTAGATGTTGAGGCCGGAGGTGCCGAGGGAGTTGAGGAGGTCGAGGTTGTTGAGGGTGAGGGTTGTGTTGGAGGTTATGGCGGTGTGGTCGAGGGCTGGGTGGGTGTTTTGGATGTGGGCTGCGAGAGAGGAGGGGAAGTATTCTTCATCTTCGTCGAGCCAAACGAGGGGTGCTGGGAGGGGAGTTAGACTGGCGAGCGGTGAGGGATGGGGGAGGACGAACCGTAGTCTATTGCGTATGAAGGAATGGACCCTTGGAGACGGGGACTTCGGTCCCTGTTCACCACTCGTGTGTAGTTTGGTTTGAATATGAGCGCCAGAGTTCCTATGGTGCAAAGAGCCTAGAAACCGAATGTTAGCAAGGAGTTATCTGTTGTGGCGGTAGAGCACCCTACCACTGTATAGGAAAGTACGCGGCGCCATCTCCTCTGCTTCGCCCATCGCGCCGTCGCCCACTCTATCGGCTCTCCAAACTCCCCCTTCTCTAAACCAGCCTTCTCTATATCCATGATAACAATGCGTCCTGCCACTTGCGCTGAGGTTCTGTATCTTTATGTATACTGTAAGGCATGCCCACGTGAGCCTAGTATGTGTCACACTCTTGGTCACCCGCCGAGGCCATTCACAAGTAGTCCAAAACAAACTTCTGGGTACGCTGTCATATACAATTGGTTGTTTTCGACTTCAGCTCACATAGTGATAGAGAATACTTGTCATCATCTACGATGGCCCTCTATGAACGGTCGTTGCCAGTGGTCAGACATTGTGTTACTTCCTAAGTCCGTTTAAGCGCGAAGGGAAGGGCCCAACGTTCCTGGGGTTGGGGACGATGACGACATGCCGCGTTATCTTATCTATCCGAATCTATTTCCCCTGGTAGCCAACAATGCTGGCAGAAAACATAAACATGAATAACGAAGGTTGTATTTAGTTGCCTGATCCATATTGAACATATTGAAAATCTCAGAGTTCCTTAAAATGATCAATATTAATTGGTATTGTCACTATCTGTTACTGTCCCTTGAATCTTCATGCCGTGCATGGACTCTGCACAATCTCCCTACTTCTTTCTTCTATATAAAGGTTGCCGTCACATCATGACATCCTTCTAGAGCATGGGGCTTGATTTTTGGCGTGGCCGCCCTCATCATCCATGTGGGATATGTCGCAAATACCGAGGCTAGTGGGTAACGGGTATAGCACCCAAGGTGAAATACCGAAGCGATCGTGTTGCAAGTCAGTCTTGCATGCCGGCTTAGAGAGCTGAAACCTTGCGCAATAGCCAGTAGTATGGCTTCTGCATATCTCTGGGAACTTGGTTTCTGGGCTCCATCTTGCTGGACTCCTGGACGTAGTGGTTTGTGCCTGGTCGTGGCTCCGTTCGAAAGTGCCTTCAGGTCCTATCGGCCGGCTCACCGTCTTCGCCCAGCCTCTTCACTTCCGTTCTGTCCATGACTCCCGTATCTAAGCGGACCTTGGCCACCTCTTCTGCGACCACAGCCTCCCAGGATTGAATCAAGGGGTGCGCATCAACGACGTCCTTCCATCCTTCAACACTGTCTTGCACGTCATATACCCAAATGCCGTCCTCACCCCAGTACTGTCTGCCAAAGACACCCTCAGTGCGTAGATCATTGCGTGCCTTCACAACCAAAGACTTCAGCCTCTCGGTCTCTGGTTGAGATCCAGTGCCGATTTGGACCCCGCCGTCATCGAGGGCCGGGGCACGCTTAGCGTCTGGCTTCGCAACCGCAGCCCATATCCCTTCCAATGTTCCTAGAATCTCGCCTACCCGCAAGCCCATAGTTGCACCCAGGCCATATCCCTCGTCGAACCCTTCTTGAATAGTCGTGCCTTTCGCAAACGTCAGACCGTCGCGGTATCCAGCTGTGCTATGCGCAGAGCGGAGTCGAGGGACCTCAGAGGGCTCATCGTTACGGGTTGATCTCGTGGCGTATGAGAACGTCGGAGATGATGGCGCAGACCCGAAAACGTCGTCTAGGTTGTTTGCCTCGTCCTGGCGAGGAGGAGATGGTGGCGGGGAATGGCGGGGTTGTGCATATGAGGGCTGGAAGGTGTCGTCGCGGAACATGGTGGCGGTTTATCCTATAGCCAGGAGAGATGTAGGGTAATGATAGTATGCAAGGGTGCTGTTGTGGCGCTTTACGCACTGTTGAGAATTCAACAATCAACAGTTCTGTGCCCTGTGTTTGCTACTTACAGTCCAGTCCTTACAGCACACTGAAGTGGGGTAAATAATTTACAATTTACAAAAGTGCCCCAGAGAGCTTACCAACAACGGCAGAACACCACACCGCCTTCTATAATTAGTGCAGATCGCGGACCGCGCCCGCCGGGTTAATATCCCCCGTCGCAATGGGGCTGGCGGGGTTATTGGAGCAACAATGTCCGGCAGCCACCACAGAAACACAGCAGAACAACTCATCCATGGTGTGTGTCAATGGTGGGGATTATCCCCCTCACACCCATCTTATCCGGTGTATCTCCAACAGCATACACCATACAATACACCACACGGCACTCTGGTACAGTACATATTCAATATACCGTCTCTTTTCTCCATATATCCCATTCCCCCCATTCCCATGTCTACTCTACTTGGGTACACAATGGTATGGTGTGGTATCATCTTGGCTGCTTGTTCATCTTAAGTAATCCAGTTAGTAAGTGCTGCTGTATTACTCTGCATCGGCTTCTTTTATCTCGTCCCTTTCGGTCTCTTCTCTTCCTTTTCTCTTAGTACTGCCTCCCTCTATTCAGGCAGAATTCCTCCGGGCGCCGAAGACAAGAAGAAAAAGCAAATTATACGTGTCCGTAGATGCCCCGAGCCCCCACTTCACAGACCGATAACGAGTGAGTACCCCCTTCCTCCAACACCCTGCCGGCCGCCTGTATCGGAGAAACTAATAGGCAAGTAAGGGACAAGTAATCAAATCCTGCAGACAATCTGTGCGACCGAACACCACAGAACCGATTCACCAACTGAGACCCCATCGAACCGATCTCCTCACAGTTTCTCGCCGCGGCCGCACTCTTCATCGCTCTATCTGTCGTCAACGCCCTCGTATCCATCTGCGCAAATTGTAGGATGGACCCTGAATTGTCGAAGCAAAGCCTCTGGGTCCCTCGCCGGGGTTCCACGGCCTCTCCAATTGAGTCTCCCACCTCCCCCACCACCGGTGCCCAAACACAGCCATCAGTCCCAGAACACACCGAGAACGACGCCGAGCCTTCTCCGTTATCCCCGACGTCCACGGAGCCACAGCAGCGGCAGAGAAGGGATTCGCGCGTCAAGAATACCGGCCGGCGCATCGCGCAGATTGTCAAATTGAAGCCCGAGTTTGTGGAACAGTACAAGGAGTACCACGCGAATGTGTGGCCCGAGGTGCTAAAGCAGATCCGGGAGTGCAATATCCGCGACTGTATGAACCCCTGCTGTCCATATTGTCGGAACGATTGCTAATGAGATGCAGATTCCATATTCCACGACCCTGGAACTGGCATACTCTTTGCTTCATTCCTGTATGTGGGCTATGGGTTCGCAGATGACATGGAGCGCATGCGGGACAACCCGAAGGTGAGGGAGTGGTGGGCGCTGACCGACGGGATGCAAGAGTCTCTCGTTGAAGGGGCAGTCTCTAGCGCAGACGGTGGGTGGTGGAGGGAGGTAGAGAGCGTGTTCTATACTGCTTGAGAGGAATGCGCCCAGACGATGCAATACTCTGAGCGCCAAGGGCAAGGTCACAGGAGTGAGAAGGTGGGAAGGTGGAGTGCAGATTGTATGGTCACTCCTAGGGCGTGACAATTGATCAATGATAGCTATGAAGGTTGGGAGGAGCCAAGCTCTTATGTATCAGCGGATCAAGTTCGCTGCTTGTGCATATAGCCGAGGAGTTCTATAACACTGCAATACTTTACAAGCTTATCGTGCCATATCCCATCTATCTACCTTTCCACCAGCCCTTTAACCAGTCGGCTAGTCATAACTTCCCAAACAATCCCCCAAATATCCCCTTCCCCATGCCGCCCCCGGTCCCCTCTCCACTCCGGCGAGCTTGTCGCTCGATCCACTCCCTGAGCCACTGTTCATTACTCATATTCCGCACGTCCGTCTCCCTCTCCACCACCTCCCCTCTATCGAAGACGACCAGCGTCGGCAGGGAGGAGATTATGAAGTCCATGCCGAGGCTGCTCCCCATATTCTCTGGGGCATCGAACTCGACCTCGATGAAGCCAACCTTGTTGGCAGGATCGGCGGGGCAGGGCGGCGAGTCAGAGGATATGATATTGTAGAGAATTGGGGAGATGACCTTGCAAGGCGGGCAATAGCCTGCGGACCAGTAGGTAATGAGGGGCGTGCGGGACGACGTTGACAGGAGGATAGTCTCGTGCAGGGTGTCAGGGTGGCGCACACTGGTGGAGGGTGGGGGTTAGCGGTGTAGGACAGAAAGTGGAGAGTGATGGCGGGGAAGGGACCACTTACGGCTTGTAGATGCGGTTTTGGGACGATCGGGGTGCGGACGAGGAGAACTGGCGAATGCTACGGATGCATACTCGCACGGTGGGTGCGGTAGAGGGGATCCTGATCGTCATGATAGATGGTTGCGTGCCGGAGCTTCTCGGCGACGATGATAACTAATTGTAGGGTTTATATGGCAGCTTCACATTCGAGTGGCATCTCACATGCAGGTGTGCAGACCTCGTCTCACGCCAAAACAGGGTGCTGGCATGGATACGAAGCCTAAGATGCACGTCGTGCGTCATAGTTCGCCGGAGCGGAACATCTTTAATTCGGAGGGTCCGCGGTAGTGCTGAGGCGAGGCGTCAGTCATATGCCCCGTGGATTGTTGATAGGTGAGGACTGTGAGGCCATTTATTGACATTAAACACGTTTCTATATCTGCGTGACCGTTGCTGTTCTATAGTTCCGCGGCATTGGAAGATATATTTCTACGTTGATCCCACATACAGCGCAACAGCAGACGACATCACTCATCACTCTTCCTACTCTCTCTCAACAACCCCGAAGGCTCCTTTCCTCCAGGTATAAATACGACTTCGGAGGATATCAACTACCCTGGTCTCCCCGCCTTCTAGTTTTCTACCCCCTACCCGCGTTTGCCCTAGACCTCCCTATTTCAACATCTGATCGTCGTCACCGCCTCCCGCCGCAGGCTGCACCTAACCCTTTCCGCGGAACGCTGAGACATATAGCTCTTGGCCAGCGACCCCCACCGACTATCAAGGTGTCATATGCAAGAGTAGCAACAGACATATAACATGGCATAAAGCCCTCAAGTCAACATACTTGCTCATATCATTAAAGTTGCTCAAAACACTCCCAGGCGACAGTGTCCCAACTCGAGTTCTTGACCACTTTCAACCCTGCGTTGCTAAATTACTACATATATTGCACCCTGAGCGCCGTTCAGGTTCATATACAACTTGCACTAAACCAACCTTCTCTCTTATCTGCCATGGAATCCTCCTTAGACTCGCAGGATGGTGAGAAGCCTCCACGCTCGCGATGGCGCTCGTTCTTCGGGCGCAAGGGAGGCACCCCAGGATCGCAGCCTGACCAGGCCAACGACGGCAGCTTGCCTTCGAAATGGAGCATGGGCGTCCTGAATGATAGGGAAACCCATGAAGTTCCTGGTATGTAATTAAAGTCACCGCTTACTGCCCCAGCAATCCTGTCTACATCCAACGTACTAATAACAAGGACAGGTTCCGTTCTCCTCCTTGCCAACCTTCGAAATGAGCCGCTCGGTTTGCGAAACGCACCGGCTCGCACTTCGCATTCTTCTATCCCTTCACAATACCCTTCGCCATCACCAGCACCATCACGAAGACAAGTGAGGAGGGCCCACTCCGATTTTGCATCAAAAAAGAAGACGAGTGACGGCACTATCGTCCTCGAGCCACAACCCGAAGATTCAGATAATGACCCCCTAAACTGGCCGGCATGGCGTCGTGATAGCGCGCTTCTATCTTTGGGCCTATACTGTATGGTTGGTGGAGGAATGACATCCGTCCTTGCGGCTGGGTTCACCGACGTCGCAGAGACCTACAGTGTTTCGGTGCCACAGGTCGCTCTGACCACGGGTTTATACATGATGGGGTTGGGAGTGGGTTCGGTTTTTGCGAGCCCAACGGCCATTCTATATGGGAAGAGACCCGTGTACCTGGCTGGCTGTGTACTCTTCGTTGCGACCTCAATCTGGTGTGCGGCATCTCCCAGCTATCCATCACTAGTAGCTGCGAGAGTGCTGCAGGGCATGTCGGTTAGCCCCGTAGAGTGTCTCCCTTCGGCTACTATTGCTGAGATTTTCTTTTTACATGAGCGGGCGTACCGGATTGGCATTTATACCCTTTTATTACTTGGTGGGAAGAACTTGGTGCCTTTGGTTAGCGCTGCCATCATTGAGGGACTAGATTGGAGATGGGTGTTTTGGTATGCACTCCCAGCTTTTCAGGCGTTAATTTCAGTGCTGACTTCTCTAGGATTGTT
This sequence comes from Pseudogymnoascus sp. BL549, assembly GCA_001630585.1. Lineage (NCBI taxonomy): Eukaryota > Fungi > Ascomycota > Leotiomycetes > Thelebolales > Thelebolaceae > Pseudogymnoascus > Pseudogymnoascus sp. BL549. Next base: position 23,222 of record LNAR01002026.1, on the reverse strand, counting down.
GCCATAGTTGTTGGCTTTTGCGGAGTTCTTGTCTTCTTTTTTGTCCCAGAAACATTCTGGGACCGCACGCCTCGTCCTAGAGGACGGACATTGTCGAGACTTCCAAGCGTCGTACAAATGTACCACAGCGTGGCTAGCACTAACAGGAAGAAAGTAAAGGACGACGGCGATTTGGACGAGGGAAAGAACGTCGCCACTCTTGATTCAAATGTAGCCACCCCAAACGTTGGTGAGGGACCTAGCACACCTCGGCCCAGGCCAGGATTAGGCCGAAAGAAGACACCGCTTCACGTTGGATTTTCTGTTCCAAACTCAAGGCATGCAGACGGACCACCTGACGCAGATTACTTTGGATTCCCGGTATCTCCAAGCGCGGATCGTGATAATGTTGCTACCCCAACTATATCTATTGATCAGGGTGAGACAATAGAGGATCCTGTTCCAGCAGCGCGCCCTCAAACGTCACAAAGCCAACCTCAGGAGCCGGGTCTTGCAGCGACTGATCTTGCCAGCAGACCGATGAGGGAGAGAGCTGAAAGTCCTGGAGTAGCTCCCGGCACTGGCCTCTCTGCTATTCCTTCTGACTTGGAAGCCGCCGTCAGAAACCCGCCTGGGCGAAACTCCAAGATCAACGAAAAGTATACGACTGTCCTCAGAAGTGCCCCCAAGCGCTCGTTTATCCAACAGCTGCGTCTGTACGAAGGCCGGTTGCACCAAGATAACTGGTTCCGTGTTGCCATTCGCCCATTTATCCTCTTCGCCTACCCAGCGGTTTTGTGGTCGGCAACAGTCTACGCGTGCTCAGTCGGTTGGCTCATCGTGCTCTCCGAGACTGTCGCCGTAGTCTACCGTAACCCAGAGTCATACAACTTTTCTGCTCTGGGCACTGGACTCATCTATCTCTCACCCTTCATCGGCGGCGTCCTCGGAACGGTCGTGGCGGGGAAGGTGAGCGATATTATTGTGCGTGCACTTGCACGTCGCAACGGTGGGCTCTACGAGCCAGAATTCCGACTCGTTATGGCGGCTCCTGTCGCGCTGACTACTGTCATTGGGCTGATGGGGTTTGGATGGTCGGCTGAAAACCATGACGCGTGGATTGTGCCGACAATATTCTTTGGTATGATGTCGTTTGGATGCACGTTGGGCAGCACAACGGCTATCACATTCTGCGTGGATAGCTATCGGCAGTATGCTGGTGAGGCTCTTGTTACTCTCAACTTCTCAAAGAATGTCTTCCACGGGCTTGTCTTCAGTCTGTTTGTCAACAAGTGGATCGAGTCCGAGGGCTTGAAGGACGTGTTCCTCGCGTTGGGTGGGATTCAGCTCGCTCTGTTGGCGATGACGATCCCGATGTATATCTATGGGAAGAGAGCAAGAATGTGGACTGTGCGGATGAATCTTATGGAGAGGTTTTAAGGAGTTTGACGCTGGGCATTAGCTTACATTGAAATTAAGTGCGGGGGAGGGTGCATTTTTCTTGGGAGGTTGCAATAGGCTGGTGTAACTGGGAGCTTGCATACATCGTTGGAGTTACATCTTCTGTATAGTGCGGGTCTGTTTAGTCGATTGTTTATAATGCCGTATGACCTATCACTCATATTCCCCATATGTTTTGGTTTCAAACTGCTCCCATATTACATTGGTGAACACAACAACTAGTTAAACATCTTTATTCCCATACATAGGCGGGAAGACCCGTGCCGTTCAGCTATTTATTATGTTGTACTCATTATATTACTCAACGCTGCCACTCTCCATAGTAAATGAACATAAAATAACGCCGCAGGCCATGCCGTTATCCTTCCTCTCCAGTACCCATGCGAGTAAGGGAACTCCCTGCGAGTTTTTACCCTGTTATACAAAGCACCATAGGTGCGCTTAGAAGCTAAGAAATCCGGAGATGATACCGTGGTCGTTGACAGTGCTACTGTATATACATAGTGGCCCATTCAGGGCATTTTTCGTTAAAAAGGTTGTACACCTGGCTCTCATGTCGAGTGGAGCGAGTGGAGCAGGTAGAGAATACCAAATATGATGAATGCGACAGCTCCACCGAGAGTTACTACGTTTGACAATTAGCAAGGCCGAACAATGCACACCAAAATGGATAGGATTAAACTCACCAACTCTCAGGGATACTCGGCCGGCAATTGCCCTTCCTCCAATGACTGCGACACCAGTACAAACAGCATGCCCGCAAATGGCTCCTGCGGTTACCCACCAGTAATCCTGCCCTGCTGCCATAGCAATAGTAGCGATCTGGCTCCTGTCGCCCCATTCACCCAAAAACGTCATAACAAAGGTTTGAACCCAAGCCGGGCTCAACAATAGGGATACCAAATTGCTGAATCCAGCTGCTGCATTCTTCAGAGCTGAACCCGGGACTGGCGATGAGCCTCGTGACGATGATGGGCTCCTTGGTGGGGATGGCAGGCGTGTCTTCGATCTCGACTTCCTCGAGCTATGACCCAGGCCCATCTCTAAGGCATATGGAGATGCCGACGAGCGACGACCTTGTTGACGCAGTTCAAGTTCTTTCTCCTCAAGTTCCATTTCGACTTCTTGCATTTCCGCGGCGACACCCTCGTGTGGGCTCATAGCCTGTCCCTCTCTGAACATCTTCACGCCAAATATCAAAAATAGAATTGCAGCCATGAAGTTGGTAAAGCGTTGTGGGAGCAGGCTAGGAACGGCATGGCCGAGAACTGCGGAGAGGACAGTCATGGTGATCAGTGCGGAGAAAGCCGCAGAGAAGACGAGGATCCTGTCGTGCTTCATGGCCATTAAGGCCGCGATGAGGAAAGTTTTGTCGCCGATTTCAGAGACGAGAATCATAGTGAGGGAGAGGACGAACGAGTGGAGGGGCTGGATGAGACCTTCAACCCCCTCCGCATCCGCATCAGATTGGCCCGTTTTGGCGGGTTTCGTGAAATCCAGGTGGTCCTTGTGTGCAGAGTCGGGAATTGGATGTGGTAAATCTACCGGTTTCTTCGGTAGCTCATCGGGTTTCTGTATATGTTAGATATGGCTGTCTGGATGCACTGCAAATACACAATATCAAGACATACCTCAAGTCCTGCAAGTTCGTAATCATCATCAGGATCCGTCTCTTTAGCTTTTGGCTTCTTTGTATCCTTGTCTGCCTTTTCAGCGCCGGTGTCAATCAGCTCCTGTTCACTGTGTGGCAACGGAGGAGCTTCCTTCGGTGGGTCTGGCTTCTTTTCCAGTCGCTCTCCAGTCTGGCCTTCCTGTGCCTTCCTATCTTTGTCTTTCTGGCTAACCCCTCCCTCTGTGCCAGTCGTCCCATCTTTTGGTAACTGCCGTTCAGGATCGTTCATGACGCCGTCATTAACATCAGGTATTTTTTGGCCATCGGCCGGTGCTCCTTTCAGGGGCGTTTGCTTCTTGGGGTCGACAAGCTCATCGGAAGTGCCTGTTGGCTCTGGCTTCTTTCTATCCGAGTCGACAAAGGGGCCAGCGTGCGGTTTGCCATCCTTTCCATCAACCGGCGCATCCTTCGTTCCAAGGAGGCCCGGGGAAGTGGGTTTCTGGCCCGCGAGCTGGGCACCAAGATCGGTGGCCGAAGGTGAGATGTCTCTTGCCACGGCAACGTTCGTTGGAGTTGGAGTGTCCAATCCATCAGGTGCCAGAGCGGCAGCTGCTGCCAACGTGGGGACGAGCAGAACCAGGAGTGGAGACGCGCGACATAATTGAAGCTTCATGATTATAATTGATGTCGAGTAGAACGTCGAATGAAATGTCGCAAAAATCGTAGGTTAGGGCAAGATACGGCGATAGAGAGGACAGGCAGTGTCGTCCTGGATATGGATTAAAAGGAGGGATGTGGCGAAGCAGGTATTGGCTCAATTCGAAGGGTTTTGCCTGTCGCTATAGGATGTGTGTCGGCAAGAAACCGGTATACGCTCTGCCCAAACGGACGATCATGAAAATTATCGTTGTGACAGCGTTTGAGAGATGATAGAATAGGAAATTTGGTGGGAGGAAGGGATGAAGTCGCGTGTACTGAATGATCGAGTAGTGCCACACTCCCTTGACAGATCAATGGCCGACACTTTTATGGGGGGAGCGAGCTAGACCGTTCGCGGATAAATTTAATATGGATCCTAGACACAACGGATCGAGGGGAGGATTGGTCCGCGTACCTTATATAGATCTCAAGTATCTATTTGGGGAAATTACCCAAGAAAGTACTTAAAGTGAACAGTTATTCGAGGATGAACTTATGTATGGAATGGAAGAAATATAAGAGATATAAGATATACGATATAAGAAATATTGTAGAGAAAGACTCGGATTCTAAACGGAGTATTGCGCTGTACTCTCATGTGAAGGTTGCCTGAGGACACATCTGGCCCCCCCAGGTACAATTCATCCTCAGGCATCAACAGAAGGATAAGAGTACCGAGACCAAAATAGACAAGCTTATCAGTCCCGTGACCCCGCGTTCGTCGCGTAAAGCTGAGAAAGTTACTCTACGCAATACTCATGATGCGATAACAACAATTACACTCACGACGCAACCATTGTTACCCACAAGTTCTCCAGTTTCCACCAACTCCATCAGCGAAATTTTATTAAACACATCAATAAGCTATGCATGTGGCATAGTTCTATTAGTTTTAAAGTGAAGGCAGCTTTTATATATCAACACCAAGACTCAGCGCAGATTCACACTTCCGCCACCGGTCGTTCAAAATGGCGCGTCGAACATCATCACGGGCAGCCAGCCATGATCAAGCTTCATCGCCTCCCAAGCCCGATACTTCCAGGCGCTCTGCCCGAAGCCCGCAGAAACGATCAACGCGCGCGACCCGCAGCCAGAGTCGAGATCTTGACGAACCGCATGCGCCGAGCCAAAGACAGGCCGGCCGGCGCAGTGAGAGACAGGGCAGCGTGGACAGTGTAGGCAGCGACGTCGGCGCGGCGAAGAATGGTCGCGGAAAGAATGTGCGCGGCAATGCGCCAATACAACCAGGTAAGCTTATTGATGCGAAGATACCAGGTTGCAACCTAACATACGACCAGAGTTATCAATGGTAGCCGAAGACGAAGAAATGCAAGCATCGCTCGAAAATGAAGAAGAGACTCGGGGATTTCCCAACCTTCAGCAGCTTCCAGGGCCTACACCAAGCCTTCCTGAAATGCCACAATCAGCGCCTGCAACGAAGACCCTTCTCCCTGCAGCTCAGATCCATAGTACCTCACGAGGCAACAGGTGTGTAAAATACGTCTTTATCTCAGGTTGTTAGATATATTTCAAATATGGCACGGCCAGTTGAAAGTAGCTCACCGAATCACAAACCCCATACTGACAACCGCTTTAGCCTCTACAGGGGATTTTCCAGCGTCAAATACCTCTTCGGCAAAAATCCCAGGACGAATCCGGCGCCGCCCTCTAACCAGCAGCAACTACAGCAGCAAGTTGCCGCTGGCCCTTCGGCACCCAAGACGCCACAGAATAATGCGATGCGCGAGTTACCTTCAACGGCCCCTGCAAAAACATCACAGGAGGGGCCCACCCAAGATGGTGACGGACAGGTCTACAAGCATAGGGATGAGATGATAGATCTGATGTTCGCCAACGAAGCAGAGAAGAACAAAGAAAATACGCCTCTTCCGACCGAGGCCACTCCTCAGCCGTCAGCAGCGGCAGTTCCTGCAAACGCTCAGCGCAAGTCCTTCATTGAGCGCCAGCCTAACGCCCAGAGGGTACCTCAAATCAGCGACTCCGACGGTGATTCTCAGCCGGAACCCACAGTCCGGCAATACGCAAAGCGCGCACGAGAAGAGCCCGAAGAAGTACCTGAGGACGATATACCAGCGGCTGTGGATGAGGACGAAATCTCGGAAGATGATGCCTTTGAGCAGGACCGCGAACGGCTACCCAGTCGTTTGCGAGACGCCCCGCCTGAGGTCATACAGGTCACAGGAGGTCCACGCAAACGGGCCAGGATTCCCAGTCGTGTCGTTTCGCACGGTCCAGCGGGGGGTGCCCAGCCCAGACAACCGCGCTTCGACGTTGGAGCATCCAGAGTACAGCAGCAGCCCAGTTCCAGCCGAGTTCAGGGTAGCAATTCTGTCGTTTCTCCAGTCGAGGAGGAATTGCACGACCAAATGAAAAACTATCGTGATGCACAGCAACAAGCAGCGCAGCAACAAGCATCGCAGCACCAAGCAGCACTACAGATGGTGGCGCAACAGTCGCAGGCGAGTCGGCTGAATGGCGGTACACATAGGCCGACCCAGACTCGCACAAAGTGGACAGAAGATGAAGTAGATGGGTTCCTGAATCTAATAGCACGGTATGGAACTAGCTGGGCAGCCCTGCATACGAGGGGGGTGCAAGATGGAATATTCGACGACTGCCGAAACCAGGTGTCCTTGAAGGACAAAGCTAGGAATTTGAAAGTTGACTTCTTGATGTGAGTTGCCTCTATCACCCCCCTCTTATTCTCGGTGTTTATATTGGCGAGGTACTAGGGGTTGGAGCGGGTGTGTTCATCAGCTAATGAGAATAGAGCGAGGGCACCTCTCCCCACGAATTTTGACAGAGTTGCGCTGAGCAAGAAGGAGATAGAGAAAGTACTCAGCAGGGGTGCAAACCCATATCGCAGGGAGGGCGAGCTAGTGGGGCAAGAATCGATCGATATGGAAGGGAATCCCAGAGGTGTCTTTGATTACTGAGCACCCGTCTCTGTGAGGTATGCGATCTGTGTACCGCATCACTGCGGAGGGCCCGGGATGGGTGGCGTAATGGGTTAATCGCGTTTTTCTGTTTTTCAATATACCCAAGGAGGAACGTGGTGCCAATGGTCGAGTTTTTTCTGTCGTTCATACTAGGTCTCGCGGGCCCGTTTTATTTATATATGACAACTTTTTTGGTGCCTTAGTTTTTTTGAGTGCTCTCATAATGTCGATACGAAGATTGGGCCGTGTTGATTGGGATAAATATATAACAGCAAGTATTTTGATAACCTTAATATCCTCAAATATTATTACATCTCGAATGACTAATTAAATTTATGTGATTAAAGCCAGGTTCAACAATGTTGCTCCCACCTCAAAGCATGCAAACTACTGAGTGTAACATTTTTTTTCATGACGGGGATTCTACATGATTTATTATCCCAAAGGTTCTATAGACAATTGGGTTAACAATGGGTTCCCTGGTTGTGGTGTTTCCTTGACTCTGTTTTGGGTGCATGTCACGCACGGTCCCTTATACCTCGGTGGCATGAATGGCGTACCTTGCACACAATACGCGTTATACCCCTGACCGAAAGTGCAACCGCAAGTTTAGTTATTGTAGTATGATTTGAACGAGGAGCATCTTCGTCTACCAATTCATTATCATTGACTTACCGCTCGTTTTGTTCTCCATGCCTGCGACATCCAATCGGTCCCCATAATTGTATCACTTGCTCTTGTTTACTCGCGCTCCACTGAAGTGCACGCGAACGGCCGCGACAATGCACGCGTTGGCCAGCTTCAGCGTTGGCCTCCTGGGCCTGGCCTCATTTGCGCCCTCTGCACTCGCCGTGCGGGGATATCGTCGAGGTATTACTTCAACGGCAAATACTCCAATTGTTACACATACTAACGTTGTCGTCTTCAGCAGATAGCCCTGCCCTCGAACCGTGGATATCCGTCAGCCCGGAGAATGTTGCGTCAACTATTACACCAGTAGCCACAACTATCAAAGGCGTATCGACGACTCTGAACCCGGCGCCGACTTCAGATGGCTCCTCAACCGCGACTACAACTGGTGCGGGCGCTCAACATACACAAGCGGGCGGCTCATCCTTCAACATCTGCCACAACAAAGATGGCCCCTTTGCGCCATTCTGCGTACCCACAAACGGCACGCATCTTGAACCTGGCTCGACATACTATATAACATGGGATACGACCGCATTCCCCGGAAACCAATCCGTATTTGTCCTTGGGAACTACCTCAATGCCTCTGTTGGAGGCGAGCAGGCGTTCCAGTCAGACAAACTAGAGGGCTCTCGCGGATGGTACGCCCTGAACGTTGTAGAGGCATGGAAGCAGAAATCCAAGGAGAACTATATTGATCTATTCCTGGCCACTGAATCGGGTGGCAAGCGGCTTCCAGGCCCACGGATAGCAATTGGAACCGCGCCCGAGGAAGCCGAGTTCAAGCCCACGCCAGCACCCAAGGGACCGGCACTGTATATCGCGCTACCGGCAGTGTTTGGGTTCATCATCCTCTGCGTGTGCGGTGGCTTCTGGTGGAACAGACACGTACGGAAGATTGGCCTGGGGAATGTGATGGGCCGGAGGAAGGGGTATGGGATCGGGAAGAGCAGGGGCGAGCGGCTGGGGATGGGGCGGAAGGGGGCGATTAAGTTGCAGGAGCGCGATGGGCTGGCTGCTGGTGTCGATGCCCAGACGTCGTTCAGGGATGACACCGCATTTGACTTTGAGCAGAATCCGGCGAGGAGGAGGGACAGCGATCTGGGGAGCTTGGTGAGCACCCCGACAAGACCCGAGTTCGGGAATAGCGTGGGGGGAGGGGCAGGAGGGGGAGGTGGGAGTAATGTATTTAGGAGTGAGATGGAGAGGCAGGAGCGTGAGAGGCAGGTGTAAGGCTGATGTAGGGGTATGGGTGCCGAGGCAATGGCGTTTTGGGGGGGTAGGGGCTGGTGTATATTGTAGGATAAGATATACCACTACCACTTATTACTGGTGTACTGTACTGTACAATACAATGTACTGGGTATGTTTCTCTCAGAGAAGGCTACGAACGAGGCTGAGGGGGAAAAGGATAGAAGACCATGGGACTTTCTTGGTTGCTGCGTATGTTACTGCGGATGATAAAGTGGGCGTGGGGTTGAAGTGGATAGAGTGGTTAAGGTACGAGTCGTACAGTAACCCCAGAGTACCGTGAATAGAGTAGAGTTGGGTCGCCTAGGTCGTGGTTGAGGCTGGGCATGTGATTGGCTGAAACAACGACATATCGACGGCCGTGGGTCTTGGCACCTCTCGTCCATGAGAGACCATGCACGTTTCTGGGCAATTTGGACAATCTGAGCAATGAGAGATGACTATTTCATACCCATACGGGGAATGTTACTCAGTACAGACTGCTAACTGGTCTCAACCCTCAACAGAGACGAGACGATCGGAAGGGATCGTCCAAACCTGATGAGAGCCAGGGATTGTCTCGTCTACCCGTGTGTACTGTACAGAACTGTACACTACAGTATGTACAGACTTACTTTATATGGATACAATTGCAGTACGGCACCAGTGCAGCAGGAGTACAGGAACAGTGCAGCATCAGTACGGTATACGGAGTGAGCAGTGATCCTCCAATACAGTGTAAACCAGGCCATGTGTCGCGATGATAGGTCGATGCTGCCCCGTTCCTTCCGCATACCAACGGCCTGTCAACCAGAAGCTCCCCCTGTTCCCAAAGACGGCGTTACTGCAGCTAATCAACACCGTGATGGCCATACAGTGGTCTGTTACCTCTGCTACCTCTCTTGCCTCTCATACTGTGCTCCACCGCCGCCCTGTACCGATAACCGGCCCAGATAGTGGCATGTTTCTGTGGGTTGCGAGGGGTTATCACTGAGTCTTGATCGTCCCCTCCCTGGCCTTCCTAGTCTTCCTGCTCCGGCCGAGTGAGTCCACGTTGTGTGTGTATTGCTCGACGTTCAAACCTCAGACCTCGCCGTCACCCCGCCCGCCACCCCTCCTACGCCACCCACACAGGAGCTATGCCTGTCCAGCGTGACCCCGTTGGGCCTTTATATCTCCCCGGTGCTGTCCCCTTCCTCTCTTTCCTTTTTCCTCTTTCTTTTGATTTCTTGTAACCACCTATTTCCCCCGGCTCCAGCAGCTTCCTTCTTGTGCCATTTCTCTCAAATCTCCGCGGTGCTTTTCTCACACACTATGAGAGAGTACCATGGCTTCTCTTATCCCTAACATCCTGCCCAAGGATTCGCACTCTCAAATTATTGTTGCCGGAGCATCCATTGCGATCCTCATCGGTATTGTGTTTGTCACAACCTTCGGCGGAAAGAAGAACCCCAAAAACGACGATGAGCTGAGCACGTGGTCATCGTTCATCCGTTTCTTCTACGCCTGCTTTCTCAAACCGCACGAAAAGAGCGGTGAGAATGGCCAGCAAGATGCTCTCGAGAGCTTCTACAAGGCGCAAGCCGGCGTCTATGACGCGACCCGCAAACGACTCCTGTGTGGCCGAGAGGACATGCTTGGGTTGGTGGCGGCGCAGCTGAAGCAGAAAGCTACAGCCGACCAGTCGAAGAACCAGAAGCGTATTTGGGTTGATGTGAGTATAGACGCACCCCTCACAGCCAATTGCGGCAACTGATGCGCTAGATATCCAGGTTGGTGGCGGAACAGGCTACAACATCGAGGCTATGTCCAAATTCATATCTGTCCCCGAGTTCTTCACCAGCGTTTACCTTGTCGACTTCTCGCCCTCGCTGTGCGAAGTGGCGCGTAAGAGATTTGTCCGCCTTGGATGGAACAATGTGAAAGTTGTTTGTCAGGATGCGAGACTCTTCCGACTTGAAGACCATGAGGGCGCGAGCGATGAGTCGTCCAGCGACCTCATTCTCCCCCCACCTGCCATTGATGAGTACTTTGCCGACAATAAATCAACTATGGGAGCAGACCTGGTTACAATGTCATACAGCTTGTCGATGATTGTGAGTACCACCTGCAGCTTGAGAGAATTAAGCTAATTGTGTAGCCCGATTTCTACTCAGTGATCGACTCTCTCACCAACCTCCTCGCTCCATCTGGAGTTATTGGAGTTGTCGACTTTTACGTGCAATCTGTTGTCGACCTGAGCTCTAGAAACTACACCGGAGGCGCTCTGACTCGCCACGTCAATTGGTTGAGCCGACTGTTTTGGCGTGCATGGTTTGATATCGACCGCGTCGGTCTCGACGCCAGCCGCCGTGATTACCTTGAATACCGATTCGGAACGGTCCTCTCTGCTGACAGCCGCAATTACCTCCTAGGCGCCATCCCCTACTATATGTGGCTCGGCTGCCCCAAGAAGCACTCCACAGCACTGTCCAGTCACGATATTATTGAGCGCATAGATGCGGCCGTCACCGAATCTCCTTATCTACACCCCGCGAACTACACAGCAAACCTGTCGAAGGCTGTTGAGAAGGCGAACCCGGAGATCCGTTCCAAGGCTTACTCTGCCGCTCTCCTGAACCTGACTTCCAACCTTCCTCTCCCTTCGTTCTTCTATCAAAACCACCACTACCGCATCCACTTCGACGATCAGCTACAGAAACACACCCAGTTTAACAACGAGTACATCTACGCCTTCACCTGGGAAGATACTCGTGTGGACGACCGTATACTGAACCTCACCCCCTCCGACGTGGTCCTCGCCATCACTAGTGCAGGTGACAACATTCTCTCGTACGCTTTGCGCTCTCCGGCTCGCATCCACGCTGTCGACTTGAACCCATCTCAGAACAACCTCCTCGAACTCAAGGTCGCTGGTTATCACTGCCTCCCTTACTCCGATTTCTGGAAGATCTTCGGTGAAGGAAAGCATGTCAACTTCCGCGAGCTACTGATTGAGAAGCTCTCGCCACACTTGTCGAGCCGCGCGTTCCAGTACTGGCTCGACAATGTATCTGTTTTCTCTCCCACTGGTCGCGGATTGTACGAGACCGGTGGAAGCCGTTATGCCGTTAAGCTGTTCCGTTACATGTCGAATGTATTTGGCCTCAACAACGAAGTAAAGAAGGTGCTTAGTGCGAAGACTCTAATTGAGCAGCGAGAGATCTACCGTTCCTCAATCCGACCTGTGATCCTTTCACGCATCTTTTCAAGCGTCCTAATCTCGAACCCACGATTTTTATGGGCCGCACTCGGTGTGCCAAAGAACCAGCTTGCGGTTATCGAGAGCGACTACCCTTCCATATCTCAGGATACTACTTCTGATGGAAAAATCTTGGATAAAAAGGTGAGAGAGCAGAACAGAGGCAAGGCAGTTTGGCAATACATGGTTGATACGCTCGATCCTGTCGTGGAACACACCCTCATCGGACAGGACAACCATTACTACCAGGTCTGTATGGCCGGCACATACACGCCACAGTGTCACCCAGAGTATCTTGATGAGAGGGCGCACAAGAAGCTATCTCGCAAGGATGCATTTGAGGGCCTACGCATTCACACTGATGAGATCGAAGAGGTTGTGAACCGGATCCGACCTGGCACATTGACTGTGGCGGTTGTGATGGACAGCATGGATTGGTTTGACCCAGGTAGCCAGGCGGCGGCAACGCAGATTTCGAAGTTGAACAATGCCCTCAAGCTCGGCGGTAGGGTTATGCTGAGGAGTGCTGGGAAGAAACCATGGTATATCGATGAGTTTGAGAAATGGGGATTTGTAGCTAAGAGGGAGGGCGTTAGAGAGAATGGCGGATGCATTGATCGGTATGTCAACCTTTGTTCCCCCTTTTAAGGAAATCGCTAACTGATTGGCAGGGTCAATATGTATGCATCATGCTGGACTCTCACGAAAACGAAGGGCATTCCTGTCGAGGCGGTGACGAGGGATTCTGCGAGCCCAGAGGCATTGGAGATTTAATGAAACTGCGGTGTCGGCTATTGCCATCCATCTTTCGCTATATACGATGACCTTGACGAGGCCCCGGATGAGCGCAGGGGCGGACGCGACATGAACAGACTGCTTGTCTATAAATTGTGGTACCGGCTGGTAAATGCTTACTAGCCTCCTAAGTTAGATCTATGAACCATTGATCCCGAGGCGACAATCCGGCCTGGCATCCGACGAATTTGATGATATATTATTGGACAGGGTCGTGCTCGGTGTCCTCTTTTAGGCCACGTGGGTTGCAGTTATTTTACATTGATTAATCCAAATTAAAAATGCCCCATCTAATATGCCTTCCTCCCTCGTCTGCTGGAGCCGCTTGCATTGTTGAGGCGTATATATCAATACTAAGTGCTAGGTTCGGCATTGTGCCTAAATCCCCACATTAACCCCGCAACGCTTAAAAGCATCCAGATCTGTCTTAACGCATTGACACCCGGGTCAAAGAAACAACCGGGATGTCGGCAAATTCTAGAAGGCGCTGCTCGTGATGAGATGCCTTCCTGCTGACTGAATGCCAATAGGGCGGGGATTTCAATTTAAAGCCCCATGCGTTAGCATGTATCCTCGTCCAATGGGGCATTCCCCATGCCTGGTGCTTCGTCGCCTGCCGACCGTCCATGCCAAGGATCTCCCACCCACGAACTAGAACGCTATTTTGGTTAAAGTGCCTTTGCTGTCAGATACTGTCTGTGATATGGTTCGGCACATGGTCCGACCACGCTGGGCCGCCAGTGGAGACTATATCCACGACGCTTCACTCGATTGTTGTTCCTGGCGGGTAAATAAAGAAGCTTCCATCCCCGGAGGAAAGGAAAGGCTCCAAAGGCCATCAAGGTAGGAAAATATTGGTGGGCAATACCACCTCATGACGGGTGGGCCGTCTCCTTCTCACATGGCTATAAAGTCAGTACTCCCTTTTCCTTCCCCAGTTCTTTCCTCCTCCATCTTGAATAAGTCTAGATCTCAATCCCTGCAGCATCTCTCATTCGTACTTTAAGCCTCTCAATATGCTCAAGGCAGCTACTTCTCTTCTTCTTCTCGGCGGCGCGCTCGCGTCGCCAGCAGGCCTTCTTGAGGAACGCCAGGGCAGCTGTCCCGACATTCACGTCTTTGGCGCCCGCGAGACCACGGTCTCCCCAGGCTATGGTACTGCCGGGGTTGTTGTCAACCTGGTTTTGGGCGCACACTCTGGAGCTACCGCAGAGGCTATTAGCTACCCAGCTTGTGGTGGACAGGCAAGCTGCGGCGGAGTTAGCTACGCCAACTCTGTCCAGCAGGGAGTCAAGGCTGTTGCCAGCGCTGTTAACTCGTTCAACACCAGGTGTCCAAACACGAAGCTCGTCCTCGTCGGATACTCCCAGGTTAGCATCTATCTGGAGGTAATGGTAGATGGAAGAGAAAAGCTAACTGGTTAATAGGGTGGTCAGATCTTTGATGATGCATTCTGTGGTGGTGGTGATACCAACGAGGGAATCTCCGACACCTCGATCCCTATCCAGGCTTCAGCCGTCAACATGATCAAGGCTGCTATCTTCATGGGTGATCCACGCCACATCCCCGGCCTGTCCTACAACGTCGGGACATGCCAGGCCAGCGGAGTAAGCCCCACTACGACCTCTTACATTTGACCGCAGCTAATAAAACCTCCAGTTCGCCCCTCGCCCATCGGGTTTCCAGTGCCCATCCGCCAGCAAGATCAAGAGCTACTGCGATGCCGCCGATCCCTACTGCTGCAACGGTAACGACGCAAACACGCATCAGAGCTACGGAAACGTGTACGGACAGCAGGCACTGGCCTTCATCAACAGCCAACTTGCCAGCAGCGGAACCACCCCGCCTACTAGCACAGGTGGCACAACTACTCCCACAGGCGGGGCCGGTGGCGGTACTGTTCCGAAGTACGGACAGTGTGGTGGTCAGGGCTGGACTGGTGGAACTGTTTGCGCGAGCGGAAGCACTTGCCAGGCTGCTAATCAGTGGTACTCGCAGTGCTTGTAAATGGATGAGCATTTGCTTGGTGTCTCATGGGAGGCACGTGGGTAGGTTTGGGTTGTATTTAGTTGGAGAGAGTAAGTATATAGGGCCATGATAGTCGAAAATTCATTGAAATTATTGGACTAGTTCAATCTCTCTCCGTCCGTTTTGCTGCACTGTCCAATCTATGGTACACAGATGAGGAAAGCAACGATATTCCTGTGGAAAATAGGGCAGCCGCTCATCCAAATAAACTCCACTGAAGAAAACAGGAGTCTAGTTCCCAACATGGTGTCCCAGGGCGTGAAACCCCTTCATGTGGTTTTTGTAGACCGGCCTGGTTGCATTTGATCGGTATGAATGAAGAGAGCCATAGCTTATGTCCTGTACACATTCCAGCAATTCCAACGACAGGCGATGCATAAAAATCTACACCAATTTGCGCCTCCACGCATTTGTATGTCTTCTAACTCTTTGGCAGAATCGGGCCGTGCAACTACGGTATCTTTATGGAGATCTATGTCCTCCCACAGCAAGGAGTCACCATCGCGGTGAGGGAGAGGGTCGAGAGCTGCGGTTGACACATTTTTCTCGTACTCCATACTGGGATGTTTCTGAGGCTGGCTGGGGCCAAGATGGCGTTGCTTTGGAAGGGACATGATTTTGAAGGTTTGGTGTCTGAATAGATTGTTCTCGTATTACGGGATTCATGGACCCCGGATTGGCTCGCTGAGTGAAGGCGGCGGCGAAGGCAGGAGAGCAATGAATGAATGAAAGTGGTGATTGGTACTGCATTTTTTTCTAGGACATTTATGGAACTTGCAAAAGGAAAATGGAGTTGTGAATGACTGCAGCATATTCACGATATTCCTAGTCACGCTCCGCGAATCTTTTGCTCAAGCCAGTATCATACATACAATATATATATGATATTTGTTTAACATATATGTCCAATACTTACAATACAATCATAGCTTCGTCTTATGGTACAGGAAAAGATCCTTCGCCTCTTCCCTCAACGCCAGCTCGCTGAGAATTTCTTCACTTCCACCACCTGCAAGTACGAATTAGAGACATTACCATCGTTAACATGCGGGAATAACTTACCGACGGCCATAACTCTCACGTCTCTCGAGATTGCCTCGATCCTTCCACCCTTGCCACCTTTCGAGTATCCCAAGCCGCCCATAACCTGCTGTGCTTCTCTGACGCACGACTCCAAGCACCTCGTCGCCATTACCTTCCCCAAAGCTGTCATTCCGCCAATCCTGATATCAGTCCTCCCCGTCTTCCGGCTCTCCTCCATCATCCAAGTCAGCTGCTCCAGGAACGCAAAGGCAGGCTCGATTAACCTGCCCATCTTCAGGAACTTCGCCCGGATAATAGGGTTTTCGATCAGCTTCTTGCCAAATGTCTCGCGTGTGCTGGCGTGTCTGTATGCATCCTCACAGCAGACTCTCGACATGCGGATCGCGGATGTAACCATACTCTTTCGCTCTGGGTTAAAATTCGACATGATAACCTCGAAGCCTCGGCCTTCCTTGTGGAGTAAGTTTGACACGGGCACCTTCACATTATCGAACTCTATGAATGTAGATCCGGATGCACCAACTCCGGAGTTAAACATTTTGCGAGTGGTGACACCATCAACTTTCAGGGGGATGACGAGCACCGAGATACCCTTTGCGCCGGGGCCTCCTGTGCGAACAGCAGCTGTGACATAATCCGCCCAAATGCCGTTGGTAATCCACTTTTTCGACCCGTTGACAATGTAGTGGTCGCCTTGACGGATGGCAGTTGTCTTAATGTTGGCAACGTCCGAACCGGCTTTTGAGTGTCAGCTACTATCATATGCTCCCCTCAAAGATCCCTTACCATCTGGTTCCGTGATACCCAAGCAAAAGCGGATGGAACCGTTGGCCACTCCAGGCAAGAAGCGCTTTTTCTGCTCCTCAGTTCCAAAGTTCACAATCGGAGGAACTCCAATGCCGTTGCCACCACCAAGTCCCCACAAGACTCCAGTGTATCCCTTTTCATGCGTTAGAAGTCAGAACCAATACATATCTTTCTGGAGGCCGTACCACTCGTGCGAGCTCATCGGTAATAATCAAAGTATGCCAGTTATCCCAATCTTTTAATGGAATGTCACCCGGCAGTTTCACATCAAGTTTTGTTTGCAAGGCGTGAAATCCAAGCTCGGTGTGTCGCTTAATGGCCTATATATTCAGATTGTGAGTTGTGGTTTGAGCTATCACAACTCTGGTTCGAAGCTTACCCAGTCTGGCACTTCTCCTGCACTCTCCCATTCAAAGGCGTAAGGGAGAACCTCTTCATCAACGTACGCTCTTATCGCAGCTCTTAGTTTTCGGTGGGACTCGTTGTAATGCGGGGTTAGATTGCGAGAGTACCACAAAGGCTCTGCGAATGGTGTTGGCGAGCCAAAAGGCTTCAACTCTGTAGATGTTGCCATTATTGCGAAATGTTGGATAGTATACACAGATGCACGATCATGTAACTATGTAAAGGGCGATCATTCTTCTGATATGTTATAAGTTGATAGCTTGTGGTTGCAATGGAACGGTTGCACTATTACCGAGGTGCTTGGGCCTCGGCTCGTTGCGAGCGTGGTGGAGTCAGCCAAAAACTGGGTACACCGAGCAATCAAGCAATCAAGCAATTGAGCTATCGAGCTATATAAACTAGTAAACCCTACCATCTCCAGTTTCCTTCAGCCACAGGCCCAGAATAGAGTATCGTATCCCTGATAATCGCTATTGTGTGTCAGGATTATAGACTCTCATCGTGTGCGTGGAGCTTTCCCCAGATTTCGGGGCAATTGCGGGGTCCCCACAAAATCGTCACTAGCAAACAACCAAGGCATTGAACATTGATGGTAAATAAAATGCAAATGACATTATTATTATAAGAACATTCTTATATGTTAATTGTTTTGGGCGGTGATGTGGTAGGTTATTCGCGTGCACACAACAAATACACAATAAGACCAATGGATGCGACTTCTCAAGGCTGTTTTGGTATTATATTAAAGCCATGAATGGTCATGACTGTAGCAAGAATGTAAGACAAGAGTCACCTGGGTCTCCTCCCCATCTCAATCCCTCTCAATCATATTCATCCACCACCGAGGTACGTTGCATTTCGACGATCGGTCCGTTCCATGTCGTAGGTCCCTTGCCCACTCGAAGCTTTGGAGCCTTACAGGGCCACGACAGCGCCCAAAAGCGCCATGGCGACTCCGCCAAATGCAGTGGCCATAGCAGCCGCACCGCCAGTTGAGCTTGAGCTAGGCGCTGGGGCCCCACCATCTCCTCCTGTTGTCGTCGGGGCATTGCTATTGGTAGTACCGGCGCCGCCTGGGACCGTTGTGTTGCTGGGCTCGTCTGAGGTGCTTTTGGTAGAGGTGGTTTTGGAAATGGTGCTTTGCTCAGTGGTAGTGCCAGAGGCAGCAGTTGTCATGGAGCCACTATCTGTGCTGCCCGTTGCTGCCGCAGAGCCAGATCGCGTAGCGAAGTAGGACGAGCATGCCGCGCTTCCGGCAGCGATGACGGCAGGGATCTCATCGGGGGAGCATGAGGTTAAGAGGCAAGAAGCGCCGGAAGTACCGATTTCTTGTTGCTTGTCCGGAGTGCAGGCGCATTCATTGTCACCGGGAGTGCATGAAGCAGCAACGATGGCGGAAGAGAGACAGGCGGTTGCGCAGTCGGGGATGGCTTGGGCGTGGATGAGGACGGGGAGGAGAACGGCGGATAGAACGGAGAGCTTCATTTTGAAAGTATTGCGATTCGTTGGTTGTAATGTTTGGATGGAAGTGTGCTCAATTGTAAACACCGGTTGAATATGAAGGAGTAGGATGTGGGCTGGAGAGAACGGAAGAGAGAGGGGATGGAGGAGAGGAAATACGAGCAAGGTAATATGTTGGGGGTGGTGATTTGTTTACCTTGCTTTGGGGTTGGGGTGAGCGTTGGGGCCTGGCTCCTGCTTAGAGTGGTACAAATGTTACCTTTGCCATTACGATTACTACAGGACTGTGTAAATGTTGCACGAGTACACAGCTTGTAATTGCACGGATACACGGCAATGTAAGGATGCAATACAGCTCTCGAAGCAACTTGGATGAGGGTAATTTCACAGCACTGTGAGGACACATACAGAGAGAGAGCTCGGAGTACAATCAATCCTGTACTACGACGCAAGGCACGTAGATGGTAGACGGTAGACAGTACTTTTATGAGTTGTTTGATCTGTTGCCACAGCGGAGAAGTTAGAGCAGTAACCCCTGTTTGCGGGGGAGCAAGGACGGGGTCTTTTGACCTGTCAGGAACACAGGGGCGGGGATTGGCATGACAGGCTGAAGTCACATAAGACAATAGGGTCCTTACTTCCGTACTGGGCAGGAGGCAAGGGAAAATAACCTGCAATTTCCACGAAACTAGCAATCGATGACTAGATGCGTGTGTATCTTTTATATATTTACAGTGACAGCAAAAAAAGAAATTGGTGTTTCTGGGTTAGATATTTTCCCTTGCACTAAGATGACCAAAATACAAAAAGAAAGCAAAAAATATATTGATTGGGTCTTGCCCGAGATCGAATCGGGGACCTCTCGCAAACACTGCTGTAGGGTGGACCCTAAGCGAGAATCATACCACTAGACCACAAGACCCGTTTTTAGTGATCGAGTGTCACCCATCGGAACACATATACGGCTATACGGAATAGAACTCCGAAAGGTGCTAGCGACCGACACTTTCTGCCATCGAGCACCGCCCGAAGCTGGCCCATAAATGTAGCCTTGAGGGCTAGATCTTCCACTCACTTGACTTGCTAATCAAGAAAGTAAGAATACTATCAATATGACTACACCGGAAGACCCAGAGCCGTTATACACTGTTATAGTCAGAGTACCTTTTCCCCGTGATAATTTTGTGGACCCTCCACCGGTATGTCAGCCACCCTCGTTTTCTGACATATGCCTGACCTATTTGTGAAGATTGCCTGGGATGCATCGAAGGATAGATCACTGTGGAAGATCCTTTCAAAGACGCCCAAGAATAGCGAGATGAACTGGAACGCATTGGCTGAGAGTTATGATGTTCCCTTATCGTTCCTACTCCAGCAAGCTGCATACCTCTATGACCGACAATTTTCCCAAGTTCGGGCCCAGCTTCGAAAGGTTGGAGCATCAAAGAACTCGGTCCAATCACCCATTCTCGGTACAGAAAGTACTGGTGGTGAGGCCATGGTAAGGACGGTATCTGGTGGTAGCCAACAACAAACCCCTTCCTCCCTTTCGATTCGGAGAGATTCTCCTGCGCCAAATACAGACGGACAACCGCCCACTGGGCGCACTGGTGCCCCTCTAATAAGCCGCACCTCGTCATCAAACACGGCCACCCAGATTCAAAGCCGACACACCATCATCCCCTCCAGCCCCCGAACTGCGAAGGCCCAGTTACACGGCCGATCCACGTCACCTCTTTCAAGGGCACGGAGACCGTCTAACACAATCAACACTGGACACCCACACATCTCTTCACGCCCAACGCCGCTTTCGCCAACGTCGGTACTAGAGTCGAGTTCAGAAGAATCCTCCTCGGACTCGGATCTCCCAGTTCAGAGTCGAATG
The DNA here is from genome assembly GCA_001630585.1 of Pseudogymnoascus sp. BL549. Lineage (NCBI taxonomy): Eukaryota > Fungi > Ascomycota > Leotiomycetes > Thelebolales > Thelebolaceae > Pseudogymnoascus > Pseudogymnoascus sp. BL549. Next base: position 2,925 of record LNAR01002026.1, on the reverse strand, counting down.
CTGCGTCGCCCACCCCGTCGCCTCCACCACTCCGAGGACGGCGACGACGATGAAGATTCGCCTACATTCCTCCCATTTACTACCACAAGCAAAACTCCTGCCGGTTATAAACCAAGCGCAACCGCCGCGCACGAAGACGCTGTCAACGTTGCACACGGCAAGAAGCCCTCGGATGCAATACTTCGGTCACATACATCCGATTCATCAGCCAGCTCGACCGCACAGAACCATCCGCCTAGCCATAGAGATCCGAAGCAGGCTCGAGGCTTGGCCGGTGCAAGTCCTATTCCTGGACGCAGAACCGCGGAGCTAGCAGGAAGGAGCCCAGTTAGTAAAGGCAAGGAACAGGGATTGGGGAGGGAGAGTGATGGAACACCAAGCATGGGTAGTAGTTTCAGTGATCTCGATGGTGAGTCCGTCCTATACATGTCGCGATTAGATGTTGTTGCTAATGCAGTCTTTCACAGATGCCTCGGTGACTCAATCCGCGCTCGAAGAAGCATTGCTCAGTAACATGCAACACGGCGGCATGGCGAGCAAGATGAGCACATTCAGTCATGCGTTCCGAAGCAGGTATTTGTAAATAATAGTATCTATATTAGTAGGTCAGATATTTACCATGAGGTTTGAGGCCATCCAACGATGTGATCGGTTAATTTATGTATGCAACCTGTTAAAATAAACCTGCACTAGAACTACTATTCAATACAATACAATAAAAGTGAACAACTGGTTGTTTATATTTCTACCCTCATGTAAATTGTGTCGCATCGGCCACACAGGCTGGCAACCCTCTCGCAAAATAAGAAGGTTGAAAAGAGTGAATTAGGTTCGGCGCACAATAAAACGAAGTTCCACCAAGCCAATAATTCGTCTCATTTTTCTGTCTATCCAGTAACCGACGTGTCATAATAATAGTGCCTAGCATATACTGTCTCACACTGTTGACCCAATACTCACAATATCAAAAGCATCGGAAACCTATCCGGTAAATATCACCACTCTGACCGACTCGTGCAGGCAGCCAGCCACCTCTAAACCCGCCTGAGCCAATCTGAGTCCAGCTCTAAATATGGCGCAAAGTTCGAGCACACTTACCCGCCTTTCTGAAGCCTTTGTTATCAGTTGTGGCACAATCACTCTTGACCCGGTTGAAAGGAAGATACTTCTTATTCGATGGAAGAGAAATGGAGAAATTTTCTTACCCAAAGGCCGCAAGAACGTTGGAGAGAGTCTAGAGGATGCTGCAGTACGAGAGACATATGAAGAGACAGGCTTCCGTGTTACGATCCTTCCGTTGCGAATTCCCACACTGGCAACACCAGATGCAGCTAAGAAGCACGTGAACGAGGAAAACACCGAGCCTATTGCCTTTAGCCAGCGTGCCACAGATAACAACACACTTAAGCTTATATTCTGGTTTTCTGCCAAGGGGGATTCTACCATGGCGCCCGAGTCAGGAACACAGGAAGAAGGAGAGGACTTTGACCCAATCTGGGAAGATCTAGACAGCGTCATCGAGACTCTAACCTTTGCCGACGATAGACGGATTGCGGAGCGATTTATTAGCCTCATACCCTCATGTTTTGCAACATAACAGTTGTGACTTTTGTCTATTCTACCAGCGTCCCCACAGAAAATCCCGAGACACGCTGCGAATAGTCGATAGTCGATCTAGACCATGCACTTGCTGGTAAGGACTGCGGCCTTAACAAATGGAAAGAATCACCATCGAATTATTGTTTCCAAACTAAATGACAATATACGACTTTGTACTCGACTATTTGTGACCAAGAGGGCCAAGATTGATTTCCGTCTGTACGTATATATGGTTGATTTAATGTGATTCCAACCCGTAAAATCATCCGGCTCCGCCGTACTGTTTGGCTGCACAAGGTTGTGGTTCAGTAGGCAGCATCCTGCCCCAATGCTAAATGAAGGTAAAATGACATTATCTTGCTTCTACTTTCAAACTTGGTACCCTACATATTTATTTGTCCATAAACGTAAGTTATAGTTTCTGACAAAACCATTAAACTATGCAAAAGTAGGACGCCCATAATTGTAGTAGCTCTTAGGTCGGTTTAAAAACTTCAACAGCTAGTATAGGATATTGTTGAAACTTATGAACTATGCAAAAGTGGAATATCCACAATTGCACTAACGTACGTCGTGGCGTAGATGCAGCAATTGCGTAGATGCACTAATGTACCTTTACATACAAATTTATATGTAAAGATACCCCCATTTCCAAAATTAAAACTCTAAATAGCTCTGCTAATAAATATTGTATAGCTTAAATATTTAATATTAAAGTTCTATATATAGACCTTTAGAATGTACAAAAAGGCTAGCATCGCTAGTTTTGTAGTTGCAGTTCTATTAATAGGATGAAATCACCTATACAAATATTTGTATAAGGAAAACTTTAATGTTAAATTAATTAGGTAAAACGATGCTAGGAGTGCTAGCACTTCTAAGTTAAGTAAAGGTCTATATATAGAACCCTAATATAGATCACCTAAGCAGTACAATTTTTATTAATAGAGCTATTTAGGTTTTTAGTTTCGCAAGTGGAAGTATCTTTACATATACATTTGTATGTAAAGGTACATTAGTGCATCTACGCCATTGCTGCATCTACGCCACGACTTACGTTAGTCTTAGGCTGATTTATAAACCCTAACAGATAATAGGTGGCAGTTTAGATACGTTGAAATAATTAGGTGATGGCAAAATAGATATTCTCAATATTTTAGGTGGCCCCTTTGATATTTGGTTAGTCGTAGAATATAATCTTGTGGTAATTTAGATTTTTTTTGATACTTTAGGTGGCAGTTTATCATTTGAACATTTATGATGGTATAGGAGGCAATTCCGATAACGTAGGTCGTGGTCAGACCGGCTACATGGCCCGACCGGCTA
>LNAR01002025.1:0-43772 GCA_001630585.1 Pseudogymnoascus sp. BL549 | reverse complement strand
ATCCCAACCCACGGCTTCACACCCGAGACGCTCCACCTCGGCGCCAAAGACGCGGGGTACCTCGATGCCTCCACCAACCTCTTTCCCGCCGGTGCATTCAGCCTCGTGCAATACCACCTCTACACCCAGCGCCAGGCCCTCGCCGCGCGGTCCGACATCCTCAACCCCCCAGTGGACCCAAGCAATCCCACCAAGCGAGCACCAGGCATAGGCGCAAAAGTCAAAGCCCTAACCTGGGCGCGTCTCCAAGCCAATGCGCCCATCGCTCACAAGCTCCCTGAAGCCCTGGCGTTGATGTCACTCTTCGGCAACATCAGACCCTCTCTCCACGAACTGCACCTGCTCTCTGACGAAATCTGGTTCCTGGCTGGTGATGCGGCGGTGGATGGCAGCTGGTACACGAAGCGCGCGAGTCTGGGCGCGGCGTATTCAGCGAGCGAGGTGTTTATGAGTAGGGATCGGAGTGAGGGGTTTGAGGAGACGAGGGGATTTTTGGAGAGGAGGTTTGAGGATTCGAGAGTGCTGGGGGAGGCGGTTGGAGGGGTGGGGGAGTGGGTGAGTTTCCAGGCGGGAGCGACAGTCAATTTGCTGAGGAGTAAGGGGGTTAGGATTTGAGTGGTAAGGGAGGATTGATTGTATGAAGAAACTGGGGGAGAGGGCTGAGGGTTGTATGATGAAGAGAATTGTATGATTAGGGGTGGCTGTTAATATTACTGAAGAGAAGGTGGCTGGGTCGGCGAGTATGGGGCTGCGATATCAAAATCTCTCTATCACAAGGGCGAATGCATGGCTTTGAAAGTTTTTAAGGGGTATATTAGGCGCATAGCAATTGAAAGCGCTTTTGCTGAGCCCATTAGTAATTTCATATGTTGAAACTAAAAGTACTGTACAAGAAGAGAAATGCAGGGCATATCAGCTGTACGGCTGGATATGAATAGAAGGCCGAGTTCGTCCGTCGTCGTGGCAAGGGGTTCCAGTGCGTTCAACCATCATAATAGGATGATCAGGTATTGGTCATAAGGTCATCAATTCGTCGCTGTCGGGGATCGGTAAGTCTGTCTCATATTAGCATCTATCCAACCCAAAACCGGAATGGGAATACCAACCTAATAAGCTTCACATCAGCATCCCTCTCCGCACCGCCCCCAATACCCGTCGGCGTGATCAGAATAAACTGCCGTCCGATAGCCCGTCTCGCAGCGCCGATAATAAGATTCGTACTGACGTCGCGATTCACCTGGTCCATGAAGACGTCGAATTCATCCAGACACCTTAGCGGTGAGCCCATCGCCTCCCACACGCTCATCAAGAGACAGATGTTGGAGAATGATTTCTCGCCACCACTCAGCGTCGTCGTTGCGCGACCCTCAGCACTCTTCTTGGTCTCATCGGGCTCGACGCGGATGGTGAGAACTTTATCTTTGTGGTTGACTGTTAGTTTCCCACGGAAGCCACGCTCGCTGAGGAGGTAGGTGAATTGCATGCGCGCGCTCGCGGAGACGTTGCTCTGGAATTGCCGCCACTTCTCGAGACGGAGGTCGTAGCTGCGCTTCAGAGTTTTTAGTAGCTGCTTGAGACTCGCTTGTTGACGGACGGCTGTGTCGTAGGATTCTTTTGCACGGGCGAACTCGTCGTAGATCTCTTCATCGGTCCCGCCGACCATCCGCTGATGGCGTCTGATTGCGTTCCTGACATCCTCGTATTTCTTCTCGGTGCTGGCCAATGTCTGTCCTCGGTCGAGGCGAACACGCTCGGCGCAAATCCCAGTTGCCTGCGAAATAAAATCTGCAACCGTCTCCGCCTTGTTATCCCTCTGTTGCTCAGCTCGTAACTTGTCGGCCCTAAGATCCTCCAGATTATCCGTAGCAGAATTTTTTGCCTGCATGGCAGCTTGTCGTGCATGGCGAAGCCTCCTGGCTTTATCCTCTGCCTTTTTGATGATAACGTCATGGTTGGCGATTTGTGATTTGATGGCGTCAAGAGCGACTTTACGACTCCGGGCAATGCCATCCTGTGCCTCTCTAGCTACACGTGCTTGGACATAGCTTCCTTTGTGGAGCTCCACTTCAGCCTGTGCTTCAGTAAGGTCGTCCCTCAGAGCCTCGAGACGTCCATCCTCGACATTATCTTCGTCAAGGGCCCTCTGCACACGCTCTACCGCTTCCTCTGCCTTTTGGAGCTCCCTCTCGGTATTTCGCCTAGCTTGTTTGTGCTTCTGTATTGCTTGTTCGTGACCCTTCATAACTTGTTGAAGTGCTTGGGTTTTTGATTTAAGCTCGCTCGATTCACTCTGAAGATGCTGCAGAATTGACCTCTGCTGGGACAGCTGACTTTCAATATCCGTCTTCATCCTAGGCTTTCCCTCTGGCGGTGTAATAGGACTCACGCTCCTATCCGATGAAGCACCCGTATATCCGAGCCTTAAACCCCAACCCCTTCGACTATCGCTCAGACAGAAGCACTGCTTGACGTTTCGCGGTTTGGCCCCGTCGTACATTGCGCTCATTGCAGCTTGCCTGTTTTCGATCAAGATCGTCTGTTCTATACCTTGGTTGATAATCAGCTGCCTTCGGATTAACTCGTTGTCAATCTCCAAGACGCGCAAGACGGTATCAAATTGGCCGTCGGGCTCATGACCACGAACGTCGATAGGTTGGTTGTTGCCAATCATGATAGGACACCTTTGAAGACCGATTTGGCGCATCATGTTAGAGAGACGCTGCTGATCGGCCTTGCTTGTGACCACGAAGCCGTTCAAAACATTTCCGATCGACCTCTCTAGAACATTGGACCAGACAGGCTTTATTAATCTGATATGGAGACCGACAGGTCCAACCGGAGTTTCGTTAAAGCCTTGGTCGTTCTTGATCATGTTTAGGAGTCTTGGGATTTTCGGGTCGAAGCCTGCCATTTGCTGTCCCGCATCGCGTGTTATGGATGATAATCGCTCCTGGCAACGCTCAATCTCGCTCTGCTTCTGTCTTAATGGCGCCTTTGAATCTTCATACTCCCTGAGAGCTTTCTGGTGTGAATCTTGTAGTTGCGAATCATCTGCACTTTCGAGCATATTTTGCCTTGCCTCTGATGCTCGTTGTTGCGCAGCTGTTAGATTAGCCAGTTTTTCAGCATGGGCTCCGCCATTTGCATTCTCTATCCGTTGTCTCTCCGCCGCTATATCTTTCTCTATCTTCCCAACTTTTTGTTTCGAGGCAGTAAGAAAGTCGCGAATTTGTCGGTACTCCTGGTGCATGTTTGCCACTTCTTGATTGGCGGCATCGCAGTTGGCTTTCATTTCTGACTCCTGCTCCTTCAAAGGACTCATTCCCTCCATCAGCTGGCGTGTGGCTTCATCAGCGCGCTCAACAGCCTCGTCGTGCCTCTGATATTCCTGGTCCATAGTCTCAATATTGTGCTCGGCCTTTTCAATATTCCGCTGAGCCTCATCAACTATCTCCTGCAATTCTTGCAACTGCTGTTCTTCGTTTTCGACTTGGCCCCAGGCAAGTTGATTGAGATATTTCTGCTCGGAATCCCGCAGATCTTTATTCTTCTCTGCGGTATTTGCACGCTCTTGGGCTCGATCGACTCTCTTCTTGGAAGATTCCAACGCTAGCTTTTGCCCATCTATCTTGGCTTGCATAACATTCATTGTCTCTGCAACAAGACGATAGTCGTTGTCGAGCTGCTCCAACTGAACTCCTTGAAGAAACATCTTATACTTCTGGCTTGGCGCAGCGGCGTTGAGAAACTGCTTTGCACTGTCCTGGGTCAAGATACTCATTGGGTTTTCTATTTGCAATTGGAAGTATTCGGTTATATCTCCAATATCGGATTTTTTGGTCGAGATGAGGCGGCCCTGGGCATTTTTGAGCTTGAATCCGCTCGTGCCCGACTTCGAGAAGTGCCGCTCGACTATAATCGCGTCCCCAAAAAGTTCCGGCTTGTAGGCGTCGCTTCCTTGGTTTTTTAACTTGATCTCTAGGTTCGCCTGCTCACGGTCTCCCTTGATAAAACTCTTTAGGCTGGCTCCGCGATTTGTTGCGCTCGCCTTTCCACCCAGGCATATCGTTATTGCTGTGAGAATGGCGCTCTTGCCGCTTCCGTTCTCTCCGATTATGAAGTTGATAAGAGGTCCCAAAGTAACATGTAGTTTCTCGTGGCACATGAAGTTTGTCATTATAACTTCTTCGATGATACCATTGTCAGCCGCCCGGTTTGCGCCAATGGTTTGGCTCCTCGCCAGGATGCGCCGTGTTGCGCGCTCATCGTAAAGTTCCTCATTCTCAAGGTGGGTAAAGTCGCCATCTCTGTCCAGTTCGTACTGAGTGCTTGCAGCCAGCCCCTCCGTGTTATGGCTTGGCTCGGGATATTCTTCGGCGTCCGAGGGAGAAGTAGATCGCCCTGGTTGAGAGCGTGAAGCGCTTGGAGCGAAGTTGGAGGAACGGACACGCTTTGGCTGCTGTAATTATGTTAGCTGGAAGGAAGGACGTAGTTGGTAGCTATTATTGAACGACAAGATACTTACTGGTTCGGAGCGCAAGCTGGAGGTAGCAGTTTCCACGGCTACAAGGTCTTCATCGTCATTATGCGCTCTGGCGCGCTTTATTGGTGCCATGACACCCCTCTGCCAGTGTTGGAGTCTTCGGCGCTGCTAAAGCGACTGCCCTTGTGTAGAGTAGGTATTAGCACTCCATGAGTCCCACACCTGTCAAAGAGAAATGTGGAAGTGGGCTTTGACAAAGGCGCGGCTGGTTTGGACCCTTAAGGCTGAAATGTGGCGTTGTTAGGGAAGCGCGTCTTGGAATTTTGACGCGGTTCACGACAACACGTGCGTCGCTCTGATATATATGGCTCCACAAACAATATGAATGTACATACTGATTACAGCACAATCTCCAGTATATTACAACTAAGACATATACAGCTGTACATTATCATAGCTAGAGTCACCAGCGACCAATCTGACTCAAGTTATGGAATTCACATGGGCACCTTCTGCATTTCGGAGCCGAATCGGTTCTCTTCTATATTGTTTGTGGTATATACTCGCTGAATCCAGCTTTGAAGTCCACTATGTAAGGGTGGCGAAATACTTATTAATTTTATGCCTGGTATATCATGGGTGGATAGCCCCAACATGTCTCTATCTATGCGTCTTTCCTTTCAAACTTCTCGTGGCCTATCCAGGCCTAAAACTTGAAAATGACGACTAGGCTTCTCGTGCAGCCGTAAGCGCTTGCTCGAACACTCCTTTCAAAAGAGTTGTTTCTTCGAGGCCAATGCTAATACGAACAAGATCTGGATCGACGCCGAACTGGCTAGCCCAGTCTAACTCCATGAAGTGAGCTAGAACCACGTACGGCGAGGTCAAGGTAAAGTTCGTACCCAAGCTGGGACCTTTGGCTGTGTCGATGCGATCAAAAAATGCGACTGCTTGGGCTTTCGTGTTAAAGGTGACCGAGAGGAGGCCACCATATCCGCCCGTCGGGGTTCGACAGGCATCATAAAATTCCCGAGATGGGACGCATTTCGGGTAATACACCTTTTTCACAACGGAGCTGGAGCTCAGTAGGTCAGAGATGATCTCTGCGTTGTGGTTGATCCTCTCGATTCGAGAGATGAAGTCTCGACTGTTTCGCTCCATGAACAAAACATCTTCGGCCCAGTAATTGTCCTCATACTGTGTCTTCGCAATTTCTTTCAATTTCGAATAATACGGTCCCGTTGGGTTGAAGATCGCGCTTCCTCCCATCACATTGCATTCGCCGGTAAAAATCTTGGTGAGACTGCTTACGACAATATCAACGTGAGGTAAAACGTTGATGTTGATGAAGTTGCCAATTGTCTCATCGATCACGACTGCGAAGTCGTACTTGAGCGAAAGCTTCCTGATCCGGAGCAGGTCGGGCGATTGCAGCAGAGGATTTCCAGGAAATTCTGCAAAGAGAGCCAGATATCTTTCGCCACTCTCAAGCCTTCTCTCAAGGTCGTCCAGATCCGCCGAGGATCCATTCCCATAGAAGAGGCAGCCGGGTCCAAATTTCTGCAAGATCTTGAGTGTGTCTACATATGGAAACCCAAAAGAAATGCTCTTCAACGGTTCTCGGGTTTGCATGAGTAACTGATGGGCATTGAAGATGGCGTTCATGCCACATGGGTATAAATACACGTCGTCTTCAGAAAGCCCGCTCACACCACGAGCGCTAGCATCCATAGTACTGCTGAAACCGGTGCTCAAATCAACACTCCCTACCAAAGAACCCGCAATTCGCCTCTTGATTGCAGATTTGGCATTGTCGAGGAACGTGACGTCGAGATTGCGGCCAAATCGTTCTTCGACAAACTGCGAGAATTCCTTGTCTGCATTGCTCGCACTGGGCGATTTCTCACTCGTGCCATTCGAAGTTGAACCTGCGATTTTAGGTGGGCTGCATGTTTTGTCAATCGATGCCCCTCTCCTATATCTCTTAGGGCCCTTGTGGAATGTTGGTTGTTCTTCGGTTGCTTGGATCAACGTAGATTTCTCAACTAGAAGACCTTCCTGTAATAACCCATGACAGAATTCTCCCCGTCGACTTGAAATTCCGTCTCCAGAGTGCTGCCAGTACTGTTTCGCTACAGAGAAGAACTCCTTCGGAAATATAACGGCGGAAACAGAGGGCGCCGCAATCTTCAGGCTTTCCGTGGTCATTTTCTTGGGATCCATGACCAGATCAACTATTCGAATGCTTGATCGCGGCAAGGCGTCTGCCGTTCGAACAACAAAGTCCAAACATCTTTTGGCAGCCCCGGGGCCAGGGAATAGCATCGCTTGCTCTCCATCTTTACCATAGGCCTTGGCAATGTCTTCGGCCAGCGCAGCGATAAGCTTATTGACGAAAAACCTAGAGCTATGGTTGGTCTTAATTCGTGAAGGGTATTTGAGCAATCTAACCTTGGATAGCCAGTCTTCATATTGTCTATAACCCAGGGCTCACCCTCCTCGTATGCAACGTTGGCCTTCCATGTTGGAAGGGATACGCTGACAGCCTGTGTTCATTCTAATCAACACTCCGGCCTACCAGAAAGTTGGGCGGGGCATGGTGGGTAGTATATCGAAAAACGCTCACATGTGAAGTGTTCGCGGGAATAGTCTCTCCCACGGTCGCTGTAGGCATATTGGATCGATGTTCGCACAAAAATATGTGTAAACCCGACACTATCTTGTAGTAGAAGAAGCAATTAAAATAGTCGCGGGGTCGTCCGACTCATTTCGGCACCGACATCGCCCCTCAGGTCCACCCTTCCCGATTGTCCGATAAGATAAGAAAAGCTCGGACCATCAAAAACTGAATCTCAAATATACTTTCTCTTGATATTGATACTGGAAAGAACCTTGAACAACCTCTTATCCCCACCGAGCCCGTTGGCTCCCATTCAATGGAGCCACAAACGTCAAAAAGACGCAAGCTCGATACAACTGCCGAAATGCCCCAGGTTAACGATGACACCAGTCCCTCCGTTCCAATGGACTCGGCGGCGACACAGAGCCAAAGTGGAACAGTCGCCGCAATGAAAACGCATAAAAGTACCAGCGCTGCTGCACCTTTCGCCGGAGATGCATACAATTCGAGTCTGTTCAAGCTACAGGTTGAGGAGATGTTAGTAGAAGTGAAACCTAATTACGCAAAACGACTGGGTCCTGTTGGGAACGCCTTGCGAAAACTAAAGACACTCATAGAGGCCATTCCAGACCGTGAAGAGATGCCAGTAAGCAACTGCACCAACTTTGGATCCCATGACATGTACTAACTGTTATATAGTTTCATGAGGCGACAAAAGTTTTGCTGAAAACCCATAGAGTGACGGTGCCTTTCCCAGAACCAAGGCCCGACAAGACAACAGCCTACAAGTTGGCATATGCGAAGCCGTCAAACATAAACGTGGTGGGGAGTTATCCATTGAAAACCATGGAAAAGGCAGACAGCACAATGGTGATCGATATGGTGGTGACCATACCAGCATCTACTTTGCAAGAGAAGGACTATCTTAACTACCGATACTTCTACAAGAGGGCATACTATCTTGCTTGTATTGCTGCAGGGCTACAAAATGAGGACGAGGACTCCTTTGAACTCAGCATGGAGAATCTCAATGGAAACGATTTACAACCTGTTCTAGTTGTGAAACCAGGAAAAGGTGAGCCTCCTACCCAGCTAACCTTAATTAAGCGCCTTACTGATTCAAAGACAGGGGGTGAACCCACTGAATTTTCGAAATCTCGTTGCGAGATACGCATTATTCCAGCTTGCCCAAAGGGGTTCTTTGCTGATAACAAATTGCATCCTTCCAAAAACTCCATCAGGCCAAAAGCTGGGCCAAATGGCGAGGCCGCTGCGCCGGCTCCTACACCCTTCTACAATGCAACTCTGCAAGTAGAATGCAACCACGAGGCTTATTTGAAGCTCCAACACCAAACTATGAAATCGGCCGATGGATTTGTAGATGCGTGCATCCTTGGCCGCATCTGGCTTCGCCAGCGTGGATTTGGAAGCTCCATTGCAGATGGTGGCTTTGGAAATTTCGAGTGGACTACGTTGACTGCGCTGTTGCTGCAAGGCGGTGGAGTCAAAGGTCGCAAAGCTTTATCTCCCGGTTATAACAGCTATCAGCTTTTCAAAGGCATGGTGCAATATCTGGCTACAAGCAATCTGGTCGCAACACCGGCTCAGATTCTGGCTGGGGACTCTCCCCTTCCAAAGTCACACCTACCAACATTCTACGATGGACCAAGAGGGCACAACGTATTATTTAAAATGTCGGCTTCGTCTTATGACATGCTGCGACAAGAAGCACAGGTTTCTCTCGCCATGTTAAATGACGAAGTCTTCGACCAGTTTGAAGCTACGTTTATCCTGAAAAAAGACAACCCTCTGCAACAATTTGACAGCCTTGTCAAAATTGACGGATCCAGCGCCACTAACGTTATAAATTCTCAAGATCACAGATCTAATAATTGGTTGTTGAGCTCAAAAATATTTAACGTCCTGAAGGAGGCTTTAGGAAACAGGGTGAAGCTTATTCATGTCAAATTTGACGACCACTCCCGGTGGAAGACAAAAAGCTCGCCACCGTCGCCTTCACCTCAAATCCAGGTTGGCTTAGTTTTTGACCCAGAACATATCAACCGAGCTGTCGATCATGGGCCTGCTGCCGAAGATAAAAAGGCTGCAGAGACGTTCCGTAACTTTTGGGGCAACAAATCGGAATTGCGGCGTTTTAAGGATGGCAGTATCCTAGAAAGTTTGGTGTGGACGAAGACTCCCAATGCAACAATATTCGAACAGATTATTGCGTACATTCTCAACAGGCATATCGGTTTAAATCCCAACAGAGACCTCACTATTGTTGGGGATTCTTTTGATGCCCTCCTGCCGGACTCGGTGTCGGATACGGCCGCATTCACTGCTCTCAAGGAATCATTCAAGACACTGGAACAGAGTATCAGAGACCTCGAACAGCTACCACTCCAGCTCAAGCAACTTTCTCCTATCGGGGCACAACTGCGCTCCTCGTTTATCAATGCACCTGATTACGGACCCCGCAACCCGTTACGCTACCCAGCCGAGGTTTTGATCGCCTTTGAAGGCTCTGGCAGATGGCCAGACGATGTTGTGGCTATCCAACGTACCAAGGTCGCATTCTTAATAAAAATTGGGGAGTTGCTGGAGCTTACCAGCCACCATTACAAGGCTAAGCTTGGTCTTGAACATAACGACGAATCGCTTCTCAACTATCCCTTCCTTGATATTACTGAACCGTCTGGTGCAGTTTTCCGTCTTAGGATCCACAACGACCGCGAACAAACGCTACTTGAGAGTCAAGTCAGAAACAAATCAAGTGACGCACACAGTCGAGATTCAGCAGTCGCCGCTTTGGCAGAGTATAAGTACATGTTTGTCCAGTTACCGCTTCACACACAATCAGTTGCGACGCACTGCACCAGGTTCCCTCTGTTATCTCCCACCATACGCCTTGTTAAGAAATGGTTCAGCTCGCACATGCTCTCTACGCACTTCAGGGAAGAGCTCATCGAGCTTCTCGTCATACGCACTTTCCTGCAGCCGTACCCGTGGCGCGCTCCGTCATCAAGCATGACAGGATTCCTACGCACACTCCAATTCATTGCCAGGTGGGACTGGAGAAACACACCCCTGATTGTGGACTTTGGTGGAACTATGACCAACAAAGACATCTCTGCCATCAACGTGCGACTTGAAGCGTGGCGCGAAGTTGATCCTGGTATGAACCGTGTTGTGCTTTTTGCTGCGACAAACCACGATGTATCCGGCACGATATTTACAGAGGGCATGCCATCAAAGGTCGTCGCATCACGCATGACTGCACTTGCGCGATCTGCCTGCAAGCTCCTGAAGGAAGAGGGCATGCAGCTTGATCCCAAGACGCTATTCGTGCCTTCGCTGGGCGAATACGATTTCGTCATCTACCTGTCTCCCAAGTTTGCAGGATCTCGCCGCGGCAAACGGGACGTCAAAGCAACCAAGTTCAAGAACCTAGACATTCAAACCGAAGAGGATCTCCTCTATGTAGGATATGAGCCGGCGAGACTGTACGTTGAAGAGCTGAGGTCACTGTACACTACCTCGATGGTGCTGTTCCACGACGAATCCTCTAGCAATGTCATTGCTGGGATTTGGAGTCCCCAGACAGCGACGAGGGCATTTAAGGTCAATATGCCCTATGCAACAAAAGCTGTGGGCAGTGATGGAAAGGGGGAGGAGACGGCGGGGCAGGTTGCCATCGACAAAGATGCCATTATGTCAGAAATGGCACGGTTGGGAGGGGATATGGTGTTCAAAATAGAATTGAGGCGCTGATACCCTAGGTCTCTTTGTATCTAACTTACTATATTGTTGGAAATTGGATAACAACAAGTTCATGAACGTTGTTGAAATCGTTTGACGCAGTAGATCCATCTAGTGATGAGGAAAGATAGCACAGGGACGGAACCAACGTGCATGTGATTTACGTGGGGCTTGCAGGTGTCAAACCGCGGAATCCACTTCCGCTGCGGTTTTCGGAGCCTTCCGCGCAAGGCTGAGAGTGCCTCGAAATCCTATTGGTGCCCCGGCTCGTGAAGCCGAGGACCACCAAATCCCGCGAGGGTAACCGCCTCCCCGCATAATGCTTCTTCCGCCGCTGCCCGTGCAACGCGTAGCACATAAGAGAGCTTCCGGGTGCCTTTTCTCAATCGGTTACCCCGTACTTGTCTTTACCCGATCCTGTCATCTCCACATTTGCGAATAAATACTAGAAGTCTGCCTGTCAGTCGCATTGATTTGGTGAACTGTAGGGTCGTTGTCGTTCCTATAAACTAGCATCTCTGCCCTTGCTCGAAATAACTTTTGTTAATATGCCATCTGCAACTCTGTGCATGCGCACCGCTAGGGCGTACACCAAGCATAGCAATGTTCGTGCCAGACCCCCATTTTGCCAATTGAGGCCAGACTTGCTAATTCATGTAATAGCATGCCATCCTCTTTGCTCGCACGTTTGCTTCGACTGCCAGGAGGGCTGAAATCAACAAGGTCCTCCCATCTGCTGCGGAGGCCATCAAGGACATGAAGGCAAACTCGACCCTGCTCTGTGGTGGTTTTGGACTCTGCGGTGTTCCAGATACCTTGATCGATGAGGTGCTTAAGAACAAGAACATCTCGGGTCTGACGGCCGTCTCCAACAATGCTGGAACCGACAACTCGGGTTTGGGCAAGCTTTTGAAGTCGAAACAAATCAAGAAGATGGTTGCAAGTTACATTGGCGAAAACAAGACATTCGAGACCATGTATCTCACTGGCGAGGTTGAGCTGGAACTTACCCCACAAGGTACCCTTGCAGAGCGTTGTGCCGCTGGTGGTAAGGGCATTCCAGCGTTCTACACTCCCGCTGCCTTTGGAACCGTTGTCCAGACTGGAGAGCTGCCACTTCGCAACAACCCAGACGGTACTCCAAAGGAGTATTCGTACCCCAAGGATGTGAAGGTCTTCGATGGGAAATCATACCTCTTGGAGGAGAGCATCAAGGGTGACTACGCCTTCGTCAAGGCGTGGAAGGCCGACAAGCTCGGTAACTGCCAGTTCAGACTCACTGCAAACAACTTCAACGGCGCTATGGGACGTAACGCAAAGATGACTATTGTCGAGGCCGAGCACATCGTCGAGCCAGGCGAGATTGCCCCAGAGGCTGTCCATCTTCCTGGCATCTATGTCAAGCGCGTTATTCAGTCTACAGCAGATAAGGAGATTGAGAAATATACCTTCAAGAAGGAGGAGGCTGAGGGTGAGGAGGGCGCCAAGAAGGCACTAGGAAGCGGCGAGGCAGCAGCGAAGAGAGAGAGGATCGTCAGAAGGGCGGCAAAGGAGTTCAAGAACGGAATGTACGCCAACCTTGGTATCGGCATGCCCATGCTTGCCCCCGCCTTTGTCGGCCCGGAAGTCGAGGTCCAGCTGCAGTCAGAGAACGGCATTCTTGGTCTTGGTCCATACCCAGTGAAGGGCAAGGAAGATGCGGATCTCATTAACGCCGGGAAGGAGACCGTCACCCTGAATCCTGGTGCGGCTGTATTCGGAAGCGAAGAGTCTTTTGGAATGATCAGAAGCGGCCGTGTCAACCTGACCATTCTTGGTGCTATGCAGGTCAGTGCGTCTGGTGACCTCGCCAACTGGATGTTGCCAGGTAAGATAAAGGGCTTCGGAGGTGCTATGGACTTGGTGAGCAACCCAGGCATGACCAAGGTTGTCGTTACGATGGAGCACACCGACAAGAAGGGCAACGCCAAGATCGTCAACCAGTGCGCGTTCCCATTGACTGGAAAGTCCTGTGTCTCGAGGATCATCACCGAACTCGTAAGTCTAAGTAGAAACGCTGATTGCTGCGGAACATTGCTAACATAATACAGGGTGTGTTTGACGTCGATTTCGCAACAGGGTTGACTCTGATCGAGATTGCGGATGGCGTAACCGTCGAGGAGGTCAAGTCGAAGACGGGAGCACCATTCAAGGTCGCGGATGATCTGAAGCCAATGTTATAGATGATATAGCATGTCGCATATTTTTGTTTGGGGTGGGGGCGTTCTGATATTTTGCTATGTACTGTACAGCACCAAGTTTACTACACCAGCGGCATATAGTTGATATACATACTTTTGATAGATTAACGAAGCACGCGATAAATCAGTCATTGGAGTCATTCGAGATGCTGTCACCTTCAGATGCAGCAGCTTGTAACCTGTAACCTGCAACTGTAACCTTCCCGGTGTTCTACAGCTGTGATATAGATTTTTTTGGTGTCGCCTTCGATTTAAATCTCCGATTTATATGAGACAGTCTTGGAGGGCTCCAGTATAACTTGCATATTGAAGCTACAGTAGTGATTGATCCCTTGGCCCGTGCATACCTTAAGGGTATACTATGCCTGAAAAAGCTGGAATCCGGGCGGTGAGCTGAACCGTACTATGCACTGGTACCGTGCACTCAACAGTAGGTATATTTTTCGCTTGATGAGCCAATCTGCTGTGAGCTTGCTCCTCCCATGAGGAAACCTTAAGGGATCAATCCAACCTCAACTTTCACTGCATACGCAAACACACAACTTCTTGAGGCTGAAAAAAAAGACACACTTACCACGCAAACATTCAAACATCTCCAGCCCTTAAACCCTCTTCACCACCAACTTCCGACGACGAGCAGTATCAACAACCCTCTACTCCACGCAATACAATCGCTCAGACGGCGGCAACCGCGACCACAATACCGAGCCTCGAGCCACTCCGCTCACTCACTACCCCTCAGTCAACTTCACCGGTTGGCCCCGAAACTTACAGGCCAAAAGCCCTCTTCCGCAACCCTTTGATACCCAAGGCGACAAAGGAAACATAAACATATCTAGCGTCTCGACGCTTCAACATATCTAGACCTACTATATCAAACCCTTCCATACAGACCATCACATCTCCACTTCACAATGGCGGACGCTCTAGCTGGGAAGCTGGAGTCCACCACATTAGGGTGAGATATAACAAGCTTTGTTATGCTAAGGTTGTCTCACTGACAGTGTCTACAGCGACAGCCAAAACAACTCAGACTGGAAGAAAAATCTGAAGATTCCAGCCAAGGATAACAGACAACAAACCGAGGTTGGTATCACGTTCGCTGGAAGAGGCGACATGTTGCTAAACTATAAACCATTTAGGATGTAACGGCAACTAAGGGCCTCGAGTTCGAGGAGTTCTCGATCAAGCGCGACTTACTCATGGGGATTTTCGAGGCGGGTTTTGAGAAGCCGTCACCCATCCAAGAAGAGGCAATCCCAGTCGCCCTCACCGGCCGAGATATCCTTGCCCGTGCAAAGAACGGAACCGGCAAGACCGCTGCCTTCGTTATCCCAGCACTCGAGCGCATTAACCCCAAGAGCTCGAAAATCCAATGCCTTATTCTCGTCCCAACTCGCGAACTTGCGCTCCAAACATCTCAAGTTTGCAAGACCCTTGGAAAACATCTTGGCGTGAATGTTATGGTTACCACTGGTGGTACCGGCTTAAGAGATGATATTGTCCGACTTGCCGAACCCGTCCACATCGTTGTCGGTACTCCTGGCCGAATACTCGATCTTGCAGGCAAAAGTGTTGCAGATCTCAGCGAGTGCCCCATGTTTATCATGGATGAAGCTGACAAGCTTCTGTCTCCCGAATTCACACCTGTCATTGAGCAGCTTCTTCAATTCCACCCCAAGGACCGCCAAATAATGCTTTTCAGCGCAACTTTCCCTCGATCCGTTCAGGCCTTCTCCGTTAAGAACATGGACCAGCCATACGAAATCAACCTCATGGACGAGCTCACCCTCCGTGGTATCACCCAATATTACGCCTTCGTTGAAGAGAAGCAGAAGGTCCACTGCCTCAACACACTATTCTCGAAGCTCCAAATCAACCAATCTATCATATTCTGCAACTCCACAAACCGTGTCGAGCTCCTTGCCAAGAAAATCACAGAGTTAGGATACTCTTGCTTCTACAGTCACGCCCGCATGCTTCAAGCCAACCGAAACCGTGTTTTCCACGACTTCCGTAACGGAGTCTGCCGCAACCTTGTCTGCTCTGACTTGCTCACTCGTGGTATCGATATTCAGGCCGTTAACGTTGTCATCAACTTCGACTTCCCCAAGAACGCCGAAACATATCTCCATCGTATTGGTCGCTCTGGTCGATTTGGACATCTTGGTTTGGCGATCAACCTGATCAACTGGGACGACCGCTTCAACCTGTACAACATTGAGAAGGAACTCGGCACAGAGATCCAGCCTATTCCTGCGATGATTGATAAGAATCTATACGTCTACGATTCGCCCGAGAGCATCCCCCGCCCAATTTCCAACCCTGCGCCACGCCAGCAGCAAGCTCAAAGAGAGCAACTGCAGATTCAACAACGTGGTCAGGCTCCAGCAAACTACAGCAATGGACGTCAAGGCCCGTCCGGCCAGGCACCGCCTCAAGGCCAAGCCCAGGCCCAAATGCAACAAGGCCAGACCCAAGGACAGCGCCAGCCATCAAACCAACCCCAAGGCCAGCGCAACCAGAACTTCTCTCGAGGCAATGCGAGAGTCGGAGCTCAGCCCGGCCGCGGACGTGGATTCGACGGCGCAAGAGGCGGCAGAGGCCAAGCACCTCCACCATCGTAGACCGCATGAGATGCGGCCTGGCGGTGGCTGGATGGTTCTTGTTGCCTTGTACATATTTACATTTCTTTTTTGACAACCTAATGGTGGAATAGGTGGGCGAGCACCACTGTCTCAGCAGATAGGCTTCCATTTGATTCCACGGGGTTACGATTCACACTTTACCTGGAGTTTGGTTTCCCGCTTTGGCGGCAGACTGAACAGTCTGCTCAACGAAGTTGCTTCCGAGCGTGCCAAATAGTTTCTTCTAGCTTGTATCATATGAATCTTGTCCATCTGGGCTACGCGTAGCGTAGAATGAGATTGAAGGGAAGTTCTTCTGGGGCATATCTTACGACGCGGGGAGAGATGGAGTGCATGGAGGCGGCGGTGGCGGGTGTCGTGGCGTTTGGACTGAGACGAGGTTCCAGAAGATACCCTGGATCCTTAGCTGCTTTGCTTTATGGGCAACATTTGGCATGGCGTTACAGGGATAGAGATTTTTACCGGCCGTTTTCTTACATGTTCTGTTTAATGGCGTGGTTGGGCAGGCGGGGCATGTCATCTGTCACGAGCTGCACTGGCTGTGCAGGGCTCGATGTTTATGATGGGATGATTTAGAGACAATGATGGCCACTTGTTGTACGGTTTGAAACAATGAGCCTGGGCCTAGACGGGGAGGGTGGATGATAAAAAAAAACACAAAATTAGTTACTTTTTTGGAGGAGAGTTTGTAGCATGGAACTCATCAGGGTTAGGCCTGTTTTCCGTGTTGCAGATGTTTAGCAAATAAAAACCTTCTCTAAAATTTTGGTGTTGCAATAAATGTTGAATTGAATGTGAAAATATCGTTTGAGTGGAATATTTATATTCAAATCTCAATATAAAATAAATCTCGGTATGTATACTATACACCAATCCGACCACACAACTAACAAAATACAGAGGGAAGATTACTCCACGGCATAGGCCTCTTAGAGCTGCCCCTTCTTGGCCGTTGCCGTCGCCGTCGCCATTGCCCATTTCGTATCTAACTTCAAATTATCAGTACACGGCCCCCTGGACCCGTCAACCTCTCGTCGCCCTCCACGCTATTTTCATACACATATCCCTGTTTCCGACCCTACATCGTCAATAATACAACTATCGATACAAACCATCGCACTTATACACCGCTATACACCGCCGTCACACCCCTACCACACTCAACTCTCTGCTCCACCTCCACCTTCCTTCCCCCAACAACAATCTTCTTCTTCGGCGCAACCTGAAACCTATGATCCGTTCGTTTCCCAATATCCCGATCCTGCCTCGCATCCAACGGCGCAATATACGTCGGCGAGCTAACATTATTGCGCCGACCCGTACCGAGCTGGTAGAACTCGTTCCCGCCCCAAAACAGCACGTCCGCGCCGTAGTTGGTCTCATTCTCGCTGGCTGCCCCGGATTGATCGGCGGACACGTTTGTTACGTTGGAGATTTGCGCTGATGCGTGGGTGGTTCCGATGCTCAGGCGGCTGACGCGGATGGGCACGGTGGTGTTGGTTGACTCGTCGTATTCGCTGAGACCGGATAGAGCCTTGATCTTCGAGGGGGCGCCTTGGATGTGTGTCCAGCGGTTGTTACCGAGGGTGCCGTGGATTCCAGTGCCGCAGCTCCATGTGTCGGCTGTGATCCTGGGGGTGATTTGGACGCCCCCTGGGCCGTCGAGGTTGGAGATGCTGGGCTTGGCGTCGACGGTGAAGAATGTATCGTTGCCGCCGGCGGCCACGTCCGTCACGAAGGGGATTAATTTCGAGCCGCTGTAGAGCTTGTCCACCGGAAGGAGGAAGGGAGCGTCAAGGTGCGATTTTTCTGGCGTAGGTTCGATTCCTAGTTGGCCGGCTGAGTTGTCCCCAAAGGTGAAAACACGACCGCGGTCATCGACACAAACGGAGTGATAGTCGCCAGTCGCAATCTTGGAAATACGCTTACCCTTGAGGCCCTCGATTTCGTGGGCAGGGTGGTGGAGCACTTCTCCAGCTGGAAGAACCGAGCGCATCAGGTTAGGGATACCAAGTTGGCCTTTGGCGGGGAAGGAAGCGTGAGAAGTGGCGGAGGAGAAGAGACGTCCAGAACTCGTGAGTAGCAGGCAGTGCTCCTGGCCGGTGCTGATATCAGAAACCTTCTCTCCGTAGCTGAGGTTGGGTAATTTAATCTCCTCGTAGCTAAGAGGGGAGTTCGAGCTCCATAACCCGAAGAGACTGCTTTGTTTAGGCTTAGGGTCATCGAGCTGGGCCTTGCGGGAAACGGGCAATGAGAACACCGAACCATCCCTGGCTAGTGCGATAACCCGATCTCCAGACAGTGACACCTTTGTGATATTCTTTCCAGTAAGGGTCGCTACTGGGTTCGGCAGGTCTGTAGAGTAGCCGGCACCCCATTGCAAGACATCGCCATTCTCAGTGACTGCCGCTCCAAAGTTGCGATCGAGCTTTAGGTCTCTCAAGACGAGCCCGTCAAAGTATGCGATCCGCTTTGGCGCCTTAATTGCAGCCTCGTTCGATTCTGGCGCAACAACATGACCGGTATTCGATCCCCATGCAAAGACCCCTGGGTTCTCCCAACTCTTCTTGATCTGTATGTGCTGGGGGCTAATTGCCTCCCGATTCTCCTCTGCGGATGCAGGCTTCTTCCTCTCTTGCTCAAATGTCAATTCGGCAGGAGGGATTTGAGATTTCGGCGCTTTTGCCTCTGGTGGTGTCCTTGAATAGGCAATCGCATATACAGCCCCAGCTCCTACGACTGCCGATACCAGTAGCCCAGCCCGGCGTATCGCGGCTGACCTGTCAGGAGTTGACGGGCCGCCATTACTGTTGTATCTCCTGCCGTAGCCTTGTGCTTGTCGAATGTTTCTCAGTACGACGGAGGCGTTTTGCCCTCGGTACAAGGGCCTGATTCCCGTTAATAAGGGCATGTTGGCTGAACCTAGAATGAACGATTAGCAAGCCATCAACATAAGGTATTGGATCCGAAATTACCTTATGCTGTTGAGAAAGATAACACGCCTAGAAAATTGTAGACCCCGGAACATGCACTATATTGTCGTCATGGCGGCCGAGCTCCCCGCAAAGAGCCTTACGGTTTGCGGTTAGCGGACTTTGGGTGTATGGGACAGTTCGCAGTCCAGCACAAGTAACTGCCATCTCTGACCGCCCCATCCCCCCAAATACGACAGCTTCACTGCAACACAACGTCCGTTATATTACCCATTGTTGGTGGGAATCCACTCGCAATGTATGAGGACACTTGGTACAGCATTGTGCCGGATGTAAAGCCGAAGAAAGATGAAAGTTCTGGGCATAAACTTACCCACCGGAGGAAGGAATCACTTTTGAAGCAACCAAATGTAGGTACCCTCCCACCACATATTACATTGGGCGGGACTGATAGATGATATAGGAAGCCGACGTTCAACCAGCGAACCCCCTAGAGTCCCTCGATGAAGAGGAGTCTTTAAGTAAGGGCCCGCCACAGGCTACCATTGCCCGTAGGGCGAAGTCATATACCGATTTCTACCATGTCGCCCACGCCCAGATCACCAAGGAGGCTAAGAAGATACGAGAGCAAGAGCTGAGAGCTCTGAAGTTGTTAGAAAGCGGTGGCGATGCATCGTACGAGGGCAGATATGAGATTGACGACGCGGTATTGTTGGATGTGAGCCAGGATGAGTTCCAGCTTTACAGAGACCAGCTGGCGCTTTCGGAACGACATTTGGATAACTTGGTGGAGGATACCTCGAGTGCGTTGGATTTACTGTCGAATCTGTCAGACTCATTTAAGGCGGTTGAGGCGCAAACAGCTTCGTTCCAGTCACAATGCGAGGACCTCCTCCTGGAACAAAAGCGCCTAAGGGATCTCGCAGACGAAGTTGGGACGGACTTGCAATATTACTCATATTTAGAGCCGATTACTCGGCGGCTGAATGCCCCAGGAGCATCCACCATGATTGGCGACGAAAGTTTCGCGGAGATACTGTCTAATCTTGATGCTTGTATACTGTTCATGCGCCAGCACCCAGAACATCGCGAATCGGAGACGTACCTCACCCGATACCAGACACTCCTTACTCGAACTCTCAGCTTGCTGCAGATTTCATTCACAAATTCAATCCGTACCAAGCAAACAGATGCTCGAGCTATATTGAGCAAGGCTGCCAAGCTGAATACCACTACAGTGTATCTAATACAGGCGCCCGACATTCATCCTACTGGCAACCGATTGGAGCGTTCAATCGAGCACATAATATTTATGGCAAGACCCGTGTATGATCATTCGATAAAGCATGATCTTCAGGGAGGCAAGGAGACTGCTGATGGCTATTATACTCTATTCAAATCGTTGATGGATGAGTATGTGCTGTCTAGGAAAGGTCTTATGAGCGAAGTTTTAGGTCAAGTTCTCAATGGCACAATTGCAGAAGATCACGATCCTAAGACGGAGTTTGGCAAATACGCTCGCGCCTGTTTTAACACTACGTTGGAAGTGTGCATGAACGAGTATTCGAAGTATGGCCTTTTTTTCTCAGGCAGTAGACGTACACCAAACAAGGGCCGAACAGATTTTCACAAGATCTGGAAGAGCCAAGAATCCCAAACGAAATACCTAGAAGACCTCTGTTCATTGGCATTTAGAGTTCTAGAGCCTCATATACAACGTGCCGACACGACGACAACAACGCAGCTCGCGCTCTGGCTGGACAGCTACGCCTCTTCTGCCGACGGAAACGACGACGAATCATTTGATGGGACACAAGTTCCAGATGGCAACAGAGAGCTCAAAATACACCTGGCCGGCCAGTTAAAGAAGCAGACCACCCAAGTCATATTTACTCGAATCAAGGAGATTCTATATGCAAATGTGTCTCGATTCTTTCCAAAACCCGAGGACCTTGAGCCAAAGAGCTCGACCCAGCAAACGACCGAAGCAAACGGGCTGTCCGAAGCTACTAGCAACGCATTGCTTGAGCCTGCGGATTCGGATATAGATGGCCGCGCGTATAAGGCCCTGGGCGATGGATTCTCAAATTCGTACAAACCCCTAAAAACCGGCGCTCAGCTACTCATTCTCAACAACGACTTGACGTTTGACGCTAATATAGGCACGGTAAGTTTGTTGCTCCGGACGAATACGTTCAAACTAACGCATGGACAGGGTATGGGTGAAATGGCATATGAGATCATTCACGAGACATCACTGTCTATAATGCGAGCGTCGGGAGAGGTTTCCAGGAAGGATAAGATTGATTCGTATATCTTCGCCATAAAAAACCTGGTCCTACTAAAGAATCTTATCCTTGCTTACGAAATCTCCGGAAGTCGCCAGGCAGCGGCGCTCGACTTCACTCGAATGTGGACGACATTCTCCGAGCTCCGCAATCGGGGCGGACTCTTTGACGTTCGCGCCTATTATACGCTTATCACGACTGGCGAGCTGCTTCCAGAGGTAGTCACGACGGTACAGGATGCGCGAGTTGAACTTGATGGGCTGCTCAGAGAAACGATTACGAAATTTAGAGAGGAATGCGCCGGTCTGCTCTGGAAGCAATACGGATTTCCACTGCCGCAAAAGTCTGTGGCTGGGAAGAAGAAGATACAAGATAAGCTGGAGATCATGTTCACCCACGAGCGAGAGCTGCGAGAAAATCTATGGGCTGCCGTAGAGGAGACGTTAGCTGAACGGAAGAAGTGATCCCATGCACTCGGACATGGCAACCCGATGGCATTAATACAAGTAACGGGCCTCCAATTCCATGGAATCTGGCCTGGAAAGGAATGACTGTCGATATCCGCGTCACGAGTTAGTAAATAGAGTAAATCAAAGTAACGATAACCATGAGAGAGCCGCGTAGTAAAATTATCCATCCTGGATGCCCTTTTATTGTCGGGTTCATTTGCCGCCCTTGACGCGTTTCTTCGGTTTGTTTTTTAACGGTCGTTGTTTTAACACCCGAAAAACGGACACTAAGTGGCAACCCTGAACGAATGGCATCATTTGGCCCTCCACACACACCAATCCCCGCATATAAAGTACCTGCAGATCCGTGCTGCGTCTGGCGCTTATCTGGCCGAATTTTTGATATACCTTTCCGTCCCGCCTCCTCTGACTCTTTCAATTCATATTCATTTATTTATTGATCTACTTCCCACGCGCTCTCCTCCCATTGAGCATTGCCTGCCCTGACCTTTGCACTGGGAGTAGCGTCGCGGAAGAGATACAATGGCTGATTTAGAGGGTGTGGAGGACAAGTCCGCCAGCGTGGCGAAGGACTTGTTCTCGGGCGCGATGGGTGGAATTGCACAAGTTATGCTTGGTAAGTGTTTTTTTACTCGTATTGGTCACCTTTGGCTTTATCCTGGCTTTATAATTGCTTTTTTTTGGAGGTCACCGGCGTATCACGTGCGTTGAAGACCAATGGCAGATTCAATCGTTACCAGGGGATTTATGATGTTCTTTATGACCCATTCTAACTTTACCCAGGTCAACCGTTTGATATCGTCAAGGTCCGCCTCCAGACCACTTCGCAGTATGCCAATGCCCTGGACGCAGCCAAGACCATCTGGGCGAAGGAGGGCCCGCTCGCTTTCTACAAAGGAACCCTCACGCCCTTAGTTGGTATCGGTGCCTGCGTCTCTGTCCAATTCGGCGCATTCGGCTTTGCTCGTCGCCAATTCGAGACCTACAATGCCTCGAGATCGGCGCTCGCATCATCCAACCTCTCTTATGCGCAGTACTACGGTGCCGGAGCTTTCGCCGGTCTCGCCAACTCCGTCATCTCGGGCCCAATCGAGCATGTCCGTATTAGGTTGCAGACCCAGCCCCACGGAAAAGACAGGCTGTACTCCGGCCCATTAGACTGTGTGAGGAAGCTGGCTGCTCACGAGGGCGTGCTGAAGGGTATTTACCGTGGTGAGGCCGTGACGCTTATGCGTGAGGCTCAGGCGTACGGATGCTGGTTCATGTCGTTTGAGTACATGATGAACAAGGACGCGGCAAGGAACAATATGGATCGTAAGGATATCCCGACGTGGAAGATTGCGATGTATGGTGGTTTGGCGGGTGAGGTGCTCTGGTTGTCGAGCTACCCATTCGATGTTGTGAAGAGCAAGATGCAGAGTGATGGGTTTGGAAAGGATCAGAAGTATAAGACGATGACAGACTGCTTCAGGCAAACCTGGAGGGCTGGTGGAATGGGTGGCTTCTGGAAAGGAATCTTCCCTACTATGGTTAGGGCTATGCCGGTCAGCTCCGGTACGTTTGTGGTCGTGGAGATGACAATGAGGGCGCTCAGCTAGAGTTTGGACAACCAAATAGAATCTATTATATGCATCTACCCTCTGTCTATAAACATTGTCTTGGCTAAATTGTCATCCCCATAGTTACTACTTTGCCATCCGGCCCTTTGCCCAAATTATCTTCCTCGCATATTTTACTCTCACTATCGTCGTTCCACGTCGATAATGCCAATTCATCGCCGTCAACATCAATATCCAACAATTCCACTGCTGAATCATTTCTCTGCGCCGTGGCCTCAGGATGGGATATTACCTCTGCAGCCACCGAGTTTGCAATATGGTTTCTCAGTCGAGCCACTTCCTGGGCCTCTCGATGCGCTCTCTCCTGCTCATCAGCATTCTGACGCCAATGCACCGCCATATGGAGATCCCTCAAAACTGTCCCGTGCATATTCCAACTATCCTCACCGGTGCCATCGTTACTATTGCCCCCATCATCTTGTATCACACTTCCCCAACTTGCTTGGTACTCCTCATCAGTCAGCGCTGGCCCAATCGCGCTCTCTTCATCCTGTTCTTGCTCAACGACGGGAGAACCGTCTTGCACTTCTCCACCTCTCACCCAAGCCATGAAGGCTTCGATCTCGTTTGCTCTGGCCGTCCCATGTAGGCTTTCAAATTCCAGAATCCGCCTCTCCACCTCCGCCCCCCAAGCTCCCCAAGCCACCTCCCTAGCCATTTTTATCTTCGTCTTTAATACCACATATAATCCCAACAAGAGCATTGTAGGGATCCATCCGCAGACTCCGAGGACCACGGAAAACCGCCAGCCACCAGGAAATCCAATCCGTAGACCGATAGCAACTATCATTGTCACAGCCGACACAATAAATGCATACGGCATGTAGATAGCCGTAAATATGTGTACAGCAGCGTAGCCATGCAACCGCTGTGCCAGGGCCGGCGACGGTGAGTACGGAGGCCATGGCTGTGAGCGCGACCATATATAGTCGTTTAGTCGCGCAGCATGGCGAGAAGGAGTTGTTTCGAAGGTGTCTGAGAGTATATTTGTCAAGTACCAGAGGTAGTTAATCAAGGCTGACCACCGTGCGGCCAGACGAGCGTCATCTGGTGGTTGGGAATTATGAGAATGGGGAAGATTGACTCGGCGGTGGCGCTCGTTGGGCCATAGTCGCAGGCTTTCCAGAAAACGCATGGATGAAGGGGCGGACTTTCGAGTAGAAAATTCATGTTATTGAAGTGTCTGAGAAATTATTGTGGAGGAGGTCCCCTAAAATACTAAAATGACTGTTGTGACGCCGATGGTTGAGAATGGGACGATAACGGGAACTAAGGGTCCTGACGTCTGTCACCAGTGACCTCATCCACATCGCAGTTAAGTCACTTGGGGAACATTCTAAAAATACATATCCCTCTCACAGTAAACCAAGGCAAAAAATGTCGTATGACCAATATATAAAAGTATTGCATTCGTTCATCCATCGCTCGTAGCAGTATGGTATAATAACTCCTTCATATGCCCCTCGAAGCTTGTTGCTACCTACTCCGTTCCTGCATCTCAGTATTTACCAGAACTCCCACATCTATAAGCATATGCACCCATCTGTCTCGTTACTTATTCCCGTTGAACCCCGATTGCATTCCGTCCCATGCGCCCATCCCGCTCAAGTCCATGCTTGAGGAGGAATTCTTTGTCTCGAAGTGTTCATAATTCTCGACGTGTTGGACGCCATTGCTCATGTCGATAGCTTCATCATGACCTACTTGTCCATTGTCCCAAACCTGGACCATCTCACCAGCTCCAGCTGGCGCTTCCTCGTGGAGCTCGCGACAGACCGCATCGACGATGTCGTTCTTATCCTCGTCTCTCACGTAGACCAAGTAATAAGGTGTAGCACCGCCAGTGCTAGCCTGACCAAAAATTCGGGTCCTGTCTTCGACTATGGAAACCCGTTCATCATTATATTCTCGCCAAATATCATGAGCGAAGTCGTATATGTAAATCCAGTAGTGTCCAAATGCATTCGTGCCACGATGGATAAACACGGCTTGGAGACGGTATCGATGCTTCCGTAAGTCTGTAAATTGCTCCTGTAATTTCAACTTGAGACTCGATAGTTCTTTAGATATTGCCTGCATCTCGTTAGATATTTCGTTTGCTCGCTCCTCGAGAGTCCCGGCTAGATCTGGATTGATGACGATATCGCCAACTTCCTCATCCCCAATCGACTGTATGAACTCTCTAGTAGCATGTAGGGCACCCTCGACTGGCACCTCTACATCAGTTACTTGTAGAGCTTTTTGGCGTGCCTCCAACAGCCGTATTCTATTCTTCCACACCCAAGCATCGCGTCGCCGTTGCAGAATCTTATCGTCTTCCATGTACCGATCTAGGTAGATTGTTTCATCAAAAACGATTCTGTTTTGATTCTTCGAAGCTTGCTGTGTGGCAGGATCAAACGCAGTACGCTGTATTTGGATCTGGACGATTGGTGGAAGGTTGTTGATCGACGCAAACTGTGTCGCATTTGCATTGTCTATTTCGACAATTTGTTCGTCGAAGACAACATCAAGGGCCTCGTAAATATCGCGTTCGCCATCTAAACCCGGAAACACAATAATATTCGCCCAGTCTTCAATCTTTACGTCGTAAGAATCGGCCTTTTTCAGATGCACAGCATTGGCTCCGAAGAATGTCTCCCTGATAACGTCGATCTGCTCACCGAACTTAGGATCGATCCTCGTCGGTTTAATGGCACACTGCAGCCGAAATATGACGTTGCCAATGACCTCGGTGACATCTTGTTGGGCACCAAAATAGAGTTTCTGCGCCCGCAAATCTTCTTCGGATTCACCCGTCTTGATGGGAGCCGGCTTGTTTCGAGGCGGTACAGGTGGTCGCTGCTCGACCATTTCCATACTTTCAGGAGGTGGTGTCAAAGACCCGTTATTTGCCATCACTTGATCATGCCCAGCGCGAACCTGTTCGCCGTTGGAAACAGTTGAAGCAGGAGGCTCGACAGACGGCAAGCTCCCAGGCAACTCTTGTAGCTCGGTGGCGTTAGACATTTCCGCAGAAGATTGCTCATTATTCTTAGATTCTGGATTAACGAGGGTTGTCTGGCTGCTTGTGTCGTCATTGTCCAGAGTGTCTTGTGATACTCCGTCCGTCATCTCAATATCAGACTCTAGTTGCGTCGGCACCGTGGCTGGATGCGTCGGAACAGATGGTGGGTTGCCTTTCGGCGGCGGAGGTGGTGGAGGGAGGTGAGGGCCAAACATCGGTCTCTCTTCGATGTCGTTCAAGTTAGGCACAGCAGACGGGCTACTGATAGACGCTCTCCTGAAGTTTGCTTCAGTTGCGGTGCTAAAGAGCGTCAGTTCGGCAAGGTCTTGCGTTGGCTTCACTGATTGAGTTGAGGCCGATTTGAGACTCTTGTAGAGCGTTTGCAGCTCCACAGCAACTATATACTATTAGCTTCCCGCAACAATGTGACTAAGATTGAGTACTTACAGCTCTGCGCCTTCACTATTTCGCCCTTGCCAACAGCACGGCCACCGACACGTTTCTTGAGAATATTTTCTGCCGTAAGGGGCATTCGGAAATCCTCAAAGTTCATCACCACATCACGGACAGGTCGTACTGTGTAATAATATTGGAGGAGGCTGTTGAGGTAACATGTGTTGCCAATATTATCTAGGCCGACTGGCTGATCCGCTGTAGATCGCTGTGGTGCAACAACGGCGTTAGGGTCATTGATCTTTGCGAAGAGAAAATTGCTGTTTCTTGACTTTGCAATGACACGTATGGCCTCCAAGAAGCTTTCTTTCGACCCTAGCGGCGCATCTTCTATGAGGGTTTGATAGTATGCAAATACAAACTCCTCGGATGCGTTTTCATCCTGGATCTGAAGCCTTTTATAAGCTTCTTTGACAGACAAGTTTGAATTAACATTGCCTGCCTCCATGGAGGCAGCAGCCATCTGCAACGACAGGTCTTTCCTTGTGTTTCCTATCACACTGAGCATGGGTGCAATTATACTCTTGTCGACCTCAGTGGCCATTGCGATTGCCTGAGCTTCAATGAAGTCGGACGGAGTGTCTGCGGTAACAGCAAGGTATTCGAGAGCCTCTTCATAAGTGACAGCCCTATTATTTGCAACCTCCTGAATCTTTAAACTATTTCGTGACTTGCCGATCAACAGCAATGAATGCTTTGCCTCCTCCTTTTGGACTGGAGCATTTTCTATTCTCGACTTATAAACGCCAATAATATGGTCATCTCCATGGTCGACGGCAGGATTAAGTGCGAAAAATCTGTACGCTTGCTCAATTTCGGCGCGCGTATGTTCTCCCAGCGACACAATCTTGACAAATTCTTCTTCGAGGAATGCGCTATTTCGGCCTTTGCTAATACCCTGAAGACATTCCAAATAATAGGGCCTATTCTCTGGATCACAGTCTCTCTGTCTGCTGTATGCGAAGAATATGAGCTCATCAGAGAGACTCGCTATTGCGCCCAAGCTCGCATAATGTGGGTGTTCAATTGCCTCGAGATTCACAACTCTAGAGTCTGTTGAAAAGCCGAGAGAGCCCAAAGCAATGCGTAGGTCCTTTAGCGCTGGTAATGGGTTGTAAAGGATCTGAGAGTTGCCCTGCTTAAGCTCTTCAGGCGGGCGATCTGCAAGTCGCTGAGAAACCTCACATAAGACATCCTCGACGAAATTCCTATTTGTTTTAGGTACCACAGCACCAGTTGGCTCTACTGACGGCGACACAGCCGGCAATGACCAGAATCCTTCTTCCTCCTCGACCTGCAAACATTAGCATAGCCCACGATCAAGACAAGCTATGGATAAAAGACATTATGGAATTGGCAAAGACCGAACTTACATCACCATTCATTACTCGCTCTTGCTCGTACGTAAATCCAAGGTATTCGAGAAGTTCCTTGCATTCGTAACCAAATGCAAGCAAGAACCTCTTGTTACGGGCAGCTATTCTCTTAGATTCTCCCGGAGAATTAGTTAATGCATGCGTGAGGTATGTCCGGATGACGGCGAGAACTTCACAAGGAAGCGAAGGCCGGCTCTCCCCATAACGATCAGGGTCATCCTCTATAACCTTTGCTCCTCGCGCATAGACTTTCCGTGGATCCAGTAGCAATGACGACTGCGCACGATTCAGTCTCGGAGGAGAGATGCGGATAGTTACAGTTGCCGGGCAACTAAACGCTGAGCAGGTGAATGCATGCTGCTCCTTATAATTGTCATATTTGTTCTCCGGCCTCGCAAGCTCCTCCTGTGTCCGAAACTCTGAGCCAGCATACTGAAAATGATGTAACGGGTGAGCAGTGCCTGCTTGACAAGGTATGTTTTTGCCAGGTTGCTGCGTATAATCGACAGCGACATCAAAGTGGTGTAAACAAAATGAACAGTAT
Organism: Pseudogymnoascus sp. BL549; assembly: GCA_001630585.1. Lineage (NCBI taxonomy): Eukaryota > Fungi > Ascomycota > Leotiomycetes > Thelebolales > Thelebolaceae > Pseudogymnoascus > Pseudogymnoascus sp. BL549. Next base: position 15,329 of record LNAR01002025.1, on the reverse strand, counting down.
GAGGCCGACAAGCACTGTGTTTGCGTCGTAGGTTTCTTGTCGAAGGGTGGGATGCTGGTCTGCCAGTCCTTTCGGCACAGGAAGTGATGACAGTCCTTCGGATGTGTGCGTGGAGGATATGCCTTGTTAGAATTGTAGACTGGAGCAGGGTCGGTGAGGAGGTTGACGCCGTTTATTCGAGGCCTTGAGCTGTCATAATCTAATAAATCTTCGAGCAACCGCGGACTCGTCTTCCCTGGAAAACGATATGTTAGCACTTGACTTTGCCTGGTGAACATGCTGCACGGTGAGTCTTACCTGGACCTGTGCCTTCATAGGTACCCTCCATGGTACAGATGTGCTGCTCTTGTCTTTGTGAACAACCACAAGCTGGCACCGGGGATAGACAGCAATATGAACCACACTATCTCCGAGTATGCCCAAAGACTGCGATATTCGAAAAGGGTGTACGTTGATATTTCTTTAAAAGCCTTGTCTTGACTTTTCTCTTTATACAAAGAAGGCTACGGTGAAGGGGTGAACTGGGTTGTTGCGGCGCATGCGTTTTGAAGCTCCAGATACTTCGGATTATGGTTGGTAGACAGTCAACAAAGCTCAAAGAGGGGTTGCTGAGGGGGGCAAATGATGTCGACGAAAGCGATTTTGAAGACAAAGACGAGAGAATATGAATAGCTGCTTCTGTACAGTGTAGTTTATGGAGCTGTTTATTTTGCCTTGCGATCTACATATATGTTATCGAGGATCCTGCCGCGAAGGCCGGTGCAGTGCATACGCGGGCACACATACGTATGGCAAGTATGTACATACGTACTGTACGGTAATACAGGTAAGTACAAAGTATACTGGCAGTTGCCTGTACTGTAATACAGTACCTGGGCCACACACCTACCAACCCAAAAACAGGCATGGGACTTTAGCGCGCGGCATCTTCCGCGGCTACAGCGTCCAAAGCACGAGTAGTCCGTTAACCACGCCCAAAGCGAAAGGTCCGATTCAGAGTGAGCTCAATCGATTGAATTTGAACCTCCCTCAACCTCACCAGCAGATCTAACAGCACAACGCGTTGAAGATGGGCGCCGACGAAGGGACTTATCATCCGCACGATGCCATCGGCGCTGCGATTACCGGCACAATGATTACGGGTGGCGCCGGATTGTTCATGTCGGCTGTTCAGAACGCACTCGCCAGAAAGAATGTTGGACCATGGGGAGTCTTCACCAGGAGCGGTTCGACAATCGCTGTTTTCGGTACGTGCCTTCTCTCGGACTGTTTGTCAAAGGCGGCTAGCTAATGGGAACCCAGCGGCGATGGGTGGTACATACGAGTTCACAAAATTCGCATCCGCCAACCTGAGGAGAAAGGACGACAGCCTGAACTCGGCATTGGGTGGCCTGTTCGCTGGATCTGTGCTTGGATTCAAGCGTAAGAATACTCCCCAGCACCTTGCGAGGCACCAATTGGTCAATTGCTGACAAAAACACAGAGGGTTCGCTACCAGCTGTCCTGGGCTACGGAACTATGGCAGCGGTTCTGCTGGGCGCCTTCGACTACACCGGAGGCCGAATCAACGGCTGGAACAGAGACCCGGAGGCTGATGAGTTTGACCGCAAGCAATACATGAGGAAGAACAGACGCCGTCCGATAGAGGAGACGATTGCTGAAGTTGGGGAGGGCAGAGGTACGTTGTGCTATATACTGGACTACAACCTTAGTTTTTGCTAACCTGACTTAGGTGTATATGGACCTGGTTACCTGGATAGGAGGAAGGAGAGGATCAAGGAGGCATACGGAATTGATGTGCCCGGCGCGTCGTCCTAGATTTCCTGTTTACGTCGCTTTCTAGACACCGATTGCATTTATGTACTGTACATATATAACAAATGATCCTCCCGAACGCAACCGGTAACTGGACTACAAAAAATATATCCCTTTGTCAAACAATGGCCTCAAATGGATACTCGTGCTGCCCAAAAGTCTGAAGAGGGACGGCATTAGCTGCGGATTGATATGGTGAAGTTATTTTGGAAAATTTATCTCTTTATCTCTATTTCCGGGTATAAGTGACCGAGCAGCTTTATTTGATCATGGAGCCGGTAAACATAGTCGCTCACAGCCGTGTTTTGGCGTTTTGGGAGCCGGTGGTAGTGCTCTTGGATGCAATACTGGTGTCAGATGCGAAGATTTGACGCCAGCTACTAGAAGATGTACTCTATATACCCGTGCCACCGAACAACTAGAGAACGAGCTCCAACTCAGGTGAATTCATGCAATAGATTTAGGTTGATGGGATCTATCTCTTTGGTTCCATCTCTCAGCAACCGGCTCATCAACTGTAGCCACGCGTGACTGACCACATTTACTTGAGCTACAGTTGCTGTAAACACAGCTATTGTCCTTAACGATTAATTGTCTTCACCTGAGATATAACTACTGTAGATAATAATATAATGGACAGTCACTCTTCGGGCTTTTGAGCGGCACCGTTAGTGTTCTGCTAGATTGGTAACCCCGCAATTGCATTCCGTCGCCTCGTGCCGCCGTCCTACCCTGATTGGCATGCCGTGCACGGTATCTGTGTGGAAGCAACCATAGTAACGGCGATTTATAACAGCAATGCGGTGATTGGGACGACGTTTGACGATATTCCAATAGTTGGTCCAGAACGAGTAAGCTGCTGACCCTGTCCCTGTGCGATCTTCGGCTTCAAACTTGGCTAAACCTTGCTTGACGTGCAGGTTGGACCCTGAGAAAACGTCAGGAGTGGTGCCACTTCCAAAAAAACATAAAGTCACAACGATAACATCAACTTCGTCCTTTTTCGAAACCAACGCCAGAGACTAAAAGCTATACTTACGATTCTTGAATAAACTATCTGGTTACGCTTTGCCATTTAGACGGTTGTTGATTATTATTGGCCTACTATCAGACTTGAAAGACAACGTTTATAAGCAAAGACTGTACATCTACCTATTCTCTTTCTTCAGGGACCTAAAAATGGACGGGACTGCCGGCAGTACTGGGACTGTTTCCAGAAAGCCATTTGATGGCACTTCCAAATCTCATGCGGATTTGAAAGACAATTTCTATCGCTATTTCCAGGAAGAAGTTATTGGTATATTGTCAACTACCCACGGAGTTGCTTTAATCTAATACCATCTGCAGATCTTCAAGACCAGATTGATAAACTGGGACGCACCGCCCTTGTCGGCGGTGAAAGGCAGGATGCCATAGACTATTGTCTGGCCAGCATCTCCAGGCTCACCACAGAAGTCCATGATGCGTTAGACTTCATCCCCGCATATGATCAACGGGCGTACACAGCAGTTAGTCCTACTTCGATTTTTACGAGTTTACGGTTCTCTAATCCTCTCGCAGTCAATCAATAGTCTCACAGACAAGTTCCGGGAAGCCCGCGCAAAGTTTGCACCAAAGTCACGTTTTGCTTTCAAAGTCAAGAAGAACGACTCTGCTCTATCTCTCCAGGATGTCGCTACCGCCGCGGCAATCACTGAACGAAATTTGAGGTTGGAGAACCATGCCTCAGATACCAATGGTAGCGAATCATCTAGGCCCGCAGCAAGCAGTGTTCAGCCTCCTTCAAAGGATTACAACGCTGAGATTGCTGATAATTCTGCCCGTATTCGTGCTCCCAGCTTCAGGCAAGCTAATTCAGTCGCCATTTCTGATCATGAGGGCCTACACATCATACTGCCGTCCTCAGCAGCCCATGCTACGTCTTCGGGATCCGTCACGGATCTCACCAAGTGCATTGTGGATATGTCCATATCGACTGCTAATGGGAAACCTTTCGCCGGCCTGGCGTTGAAGAACATAACCAACTCGCTCATTGTGGCCGGCCAAGTCGCAGGCGCAACACATATCACCAATGTCCGGGACACGGTTGTGGTAGTTTCGAGTCGACAGGTGAGGATGCACGACTGCGTCAATGTGGATGTCTACCTTTCTTGCATGAGCAGGCCTATCATTGAAGACTGCAGGAACATCAGGTTTGCTCCGATTCCAAAGTCCTATGTAAGCAGCCCCGTAATCAGCCATGATTGACAACATGCTTATGATTTTACAGGAGGCGCCGTCAGATGAACCCGTGGAAAACCATTGGGATCAGGTGGACGACTTCAAGTGGCTTAAAGCCGAGAAAAGTCCTAACTGGAGCGTCCTTGTGGAATCGGAGCGGTTGCCAGAGGCGATTTGGACAACCGTCGTTCCAGGGAAGCCTGGAATGGCAGCAGAGGATATCCTCAAGCAGGTCGGAACGTCTAAATAGTTCGAGAATATCGAGAGGCTGGACCCCTCAAGAGCATATTTCCAAATTGTACATGCGAGGACTACACTGGGGACTTATATTGTAGAGTCTAAAACTTTAAATAATACTTGATTCGTCTGAAAACGATATTATACCCCTAGTATAGTGAGATTAAGAGTTTGCTACCCTTCAAAGACACCATCCTATGTCTGGCAACACTGCCCTCGTAGTCCCCACGTCGTGGTCGAAAAGGATGCTACCAGAGCTGTCAAATATGCCCCTGCATTACAACTTCAAACCCCACTTTTGACGACCTGTTGTCCTGCAGCCAGCCCCAAAGGCAAACGTCAGGTCTGTATGTCCCATACACCTGGAATCCGGCTTCGCCTGCAGTTCCCCGTATCCCTCCCCAAGCTCCCCATCGACGTGTTGCCACCTTCCCATGATGTTCGAGTACTTGTATATCCTTCCCGCAGCTCTACCCATCCTCACTTCCCATCCTCATACCCCTCCATAACCGTATCTCTACCCGCCCCAACCTTCCCTCCCAACTCACTCAAGCTCTTCAGCGCGGCTCTCTGCTCCTTAATCCTATCTTCCAAAGCTTTAATCTCCGCTTCCTGTTCCGCAATGCTTATCCCAATCCCCGGCAGCTGCCCAGCCTCAATCCTCGCGCGCTGCAACCTATGCTTCAGTGCGTCGGTGGCGGCTGGGATCTCTTTCGTGCTCAGCGCGCCCGTCGCGTCTGGCCGGAGTTGCGATGACGAGGGCTGCGAGGTGACTGATGGGGTGCCGAAGGAGGTTGCTGGCATGGGGGAGGCGCCGGGCGCGTTGGAAGAGGTGGGTGGCTGGACGCGGCTTAGGATCGAGGTGAGGACGGGAATGGTGTCGAGCATGGCCGGGGAGAGGGTGTCGGAGAGCGTCGAGGGCTGAGACGAAGCTGAGGGATTGGCAGGCTGTGAGGCGCTGGGGGCCGAGGAGAAAGAAGGGGAGGTCGACATGGTGCTGAGCTTGCTTGCCGTTTAACGTGATGTTATAAAGTGAGGCTCAGCTGTTTTGGGTGGGTTTGGGGCGAGTTGGCGCGCTGGGCGTCCAGTCTAATGATTGAGCCTGAATGGTATATATTCTTTATTTCGCCGGTTGCAGGGGCCGAAACCCGTCTCTATGGGATGATTTTCGGAGGATATTACTTTGTAGGAGCGCCAGTTAGATAACAGCCGCTTCGTTCGTTGGTGGGGTGGTTTGTGGAATCAGATTAGCGGCCAGGTACGAGAATAGCGATGTCACTTCAGGTTGTGTTGTCGCCGAAGAACGGGGTGACGTACTGAGGGGTCCCAGGGAACGAGAGTACATCAACCCCACCCCCACCTCAACCCGACCTCAACTTTTTTGTCCCGATTCCTTCGTTATATCAAGACATTCCAACACCAACAATATGGCTAAAGTTGAGAACAAAGCTGTGCTCGGTATGTCTCTCATATTTTATGCGCTCTCGTTAAACTAGAATTGGTCTAACTAATCATTCATAGTCGTGATTGATGGTTGGGGAATCCCTTCCGAGTCGTCGCCGAAGGATGGCGATGCGATCACCAACGCCAACACTCCGGTCATGGACGACTTCTACAAGAATGCCGACGGTTTCACTGGACTCGAGGCTTCATCCCTCGCCGTCGGCTTGCCAGAGGGCCTCATGGGCAACTCTGAGGTCGGACACTTGAACATCGGCGCCGGGCGTGTGGTGTGGCAGGATGTTGTCCGCATCGACCAGACAATCAAGAACGGGGAATTGGACAAGAACGACGTGATCATGAAGACATTCCAGGATGCCAAGAACGGAACTGGACGCCTGCACTTGTGCGGTCTCATCTCGGATGGCGGTGTTGTAAGTTAACTTTCTCTGGAGATTGGATCGAAGGTACTAATATATTTCCAGCACGCGAAGCAAGACCACCTCTACGCCCTTCTCAAGGTGGCCAAGGAGGTCGGAATTCCCCACGTTTTCATCCATTTCTTCGGTGATGGACGTGACACCGACCCGAAATCCGGCGCCGGCTACATGCAGCAGCTTGTCGACAAGACCAAGGAAATCGGCATCGGAGAGATTGCCACAGTTGTTGGCCGCTACTACGCCATGGACCGCGACAAGCGCTGGGACAGAGTCGAGGTTGCCTTGAAGGGCATGGTTCTTGGAGAGGGCGAGGATAGCAGCGACCCTGTCGCAACTGTCAAGGAGCGCTACAGCAAGGATGAGAACGACGAGTTCCTGAAGCCCATCATTGTCGGTGGCAAGGAGCGCCGCATCCAGGACAACGACGAGGTCTTCTTCTTCAACTACCGCTCCGATCGTGTCCGCGAAATCACGCAACTCCTCGGCGACGTCGACCGCTCGCCAAAGCCAGACTTCGCATACCCAAAGAACATCAGGCTCACGACTATGACCCAGTACAAGCTTGACTACCCATTTACCATTGCTTTCAAGCCGCAGCACATGGGCAATGTTCTCGCCGAGACACTTGGTGCCCAAGGTGTCAAGCAAGTCCACATCGCCGAGACCGAGAAGTACGCTCACGTTACCTTCTTCTTCAACGGTGGTGTCGAGAAGGTCTTCCCTCTCGAGGAGCGTGATGAGTCCCAGGATCTCGTCCCCTCCAACAAGGCAGTCGCCACTTACGATCTTGCCCCAGAAATGAGCGCCGCTGGCGTCGCCAAGCAGGTGTCCAAGAGAATCCAAGAGCAGGAGTACCCGTTCATCATGAACAACTTTGCGCCACCTGACATGGTTGGCCACACTGGTGTTTACGAGGCTGCCCTCAAGGGAGTGGAGGCCACCGACAAGGCCATTGGCGAGATTTATGAGACGTGCAAGAAGGAGAACTATATTCTGTTCATCACCTCCGACCACGGGTAAGTTACAATCTTCGAGATTTGTGATAACAAGCTAACATTATTTAGAAACGCCGAAGAGATGAAGTTTGCCGATGGCAAGCCAAAGACCTCCCACACCACCAACAAGGTCCCATTCATCATGGCAAACGCCCCCAAGGGCTGGTCGCTCAAGGCAACCGATGAGGGTGTCCTTGGGGACGTTGCACCCACGATCCTGGAGGTTATGGGTCTTTCCCAGCCTGAGGAGATGACTGGCCAGAGCCTCCTGGTTAAGAGTTAGATGGGCCCACTGCTACAGCAACAGGAACAGAGAGCTAAACAGGTAGCAGGTAAGAAGCGTCCTCACGAGGACTGAACGAGTCACGACCGCCGAGATATTTCGACAGATAGAAAAAATATAGATAGCAAATAGAGAGTCACTCTGTAAATTACTGTATGTATTTGTAGAAAATTTGTTTACGGATGCTCCCCTGGATTTTGCACTCACACAAGTGAGAAACACGTGATCTGCTGTTCAGTGTCGGGTAAAGTTGCCTCACACCTCCTCGCCAAAACTTGCCGAGAACTGCTCTTCGGTAGCCCTAATTTGTGAATGAAGCTTGAAAACTTCATGCGCCAACGGACATCCCACCTTGACATCTACCGCGCGTCAAAGACAAGTCCACCTCCCAACCCTACCACCTCTACCACCGATTCATCACCATCATGGGTATCCCTTTCGATTACGCGCCGGAGCGCCCAGAGCACATTGAGGCCATCCTCAACGGACTCGACCGTTACAACCCAGAGACGACGACCATCTTCCAAGATTACGTCCAGCAACAGTGCGATGACAAGACATACGACTGCTACGCAAACCTTGCGCTCCTGAAACTGTAGGTTTTGTTTCTCGTGTTTTCACCCCCTCGGCAACAGTGGAAGACCAAAATGATGTATAAACCATATTGTCAAAGACCTGTAGGACACCGGAGATTGAATCCCTCCAGTCCAACGAAGTATTATTATTAGCTCTATCTGAACCAAATTCCACTGTTGCCTTTACCTTGCGCTTTTCCGCAGCTTCTAGCAGCCGTTACCCTGGAGGAGAGCTTCCCCGCTAACGCACTCTCCCTAGCTACCAATTCAACCCCCACCTCGCCCGCGATGAGACCATCACCAACACCCTCGTCAAGGCCTTGACAGTCTTCCCCTCCCCCGACTTCTCGCTCTGCCTGCACCTCCTCCCCGCACACATCCTGCAGCCGATCTCGACCTCCGCCGCCACCCCCGCCGCCGGTGATGCCCCTCTCTCCGAAGCCGTCCAGAAGCTCGCTGTCCTCAACAACCTCCTCGCCGGTGCGTCGTACGCCAAGTTCTGGTCGACCCTCGACTCGGACGACCTGTACGCCGACCTCATCGCCGACGTCAGCGGCTTCGAGGAGCTGATCCGCATCCGCATCGCCATGACCATCTCCCAGGCTGTGCGCGAGGTCGAGCGATCGGTCCTCGAGTCGTGGTTGGGTCTGCAGGGCGAGGCGCTCGACAAGTTCGTGAGCGAGGTGTGTGGATGGCAGGTGGAGGGATCGGTGGTCAAGGTGCCGCTGAACAAGGAGAACGAGGCCAAGGGCACGATGGTTAGGGAGAACGTCAAGATCGACCAGTTCTCAAGGGTCGTGAGGAGGGCGTACGAGTTACCCGCTTAGGGTGATTGTGTGGGCCGGGGAGCGAATGGGATTTGTATTGGAAGAGCATGGAATGGCGTTTAGGATGGCGTTCATGAGCAGACGATGACACATGAGTCTAATCGAATTGTCCACATGGGTAATCGATGCAACGAAGTAGAAAGAAATATACTCTCTCGAAAGAGCATGGACACTGTACCGCACATCTCGTGCTTAATGATACCTACCGAAATAATGCAAACCACGTACGTCAAAACTGAACACGGCACCACTTGTACGGGCAGGGTTTGCAGATACCCAGACCCAACATGTCACTCAGGCAAGCAAATCCAAGAGCACAGATTTATTTATTTCATAACATCATTACTAACCCCCCCACTTCCTCCCCCTCTCCACATCCTGCCCAATATGAAACGCCTCCTCCTCAAACTGATGCTGCCCCTCCGCATCATGATCATGAAGCTGACCATACCCCAACCCGAAATCATCCCTCAACGGCCCCATAATCTGCGGATCAAGCGTCAACCCCGCATCAGCATGTAGATGCGCAGGCGCCAGCGACCCATGCGGCGCATCCGTCTGGAACGCACCAGCGGTCGGGCCCGAATACTCCATAGCGGTGTAGTAGGGCTCCCCATTTAACTGGTGGGGCGGCGTCAACCCCTTATCCTGCGGGATCGGGGATGTCGGGTCATGGAAGGCATCCGCAGTATGATCCTCCGCAGCGGTCGTTTGGTGCTCCCCGCGCATCGCCGGACTAGGCGCCTCACTACCCCCCTGGCCCCCAAACTCCTCTCCCTCCCCTCCCAGCTTCCTCTTCGCAGGCACCACAACAGCCTTTGCTGCCTCCTTGTCCTTGCATTCCTTACAATTCCTAATAACATCGCTCACCGTCTCCTTAATCCTCACCCAATGAAACTTCTCCGCGATCGTCGTCGTCGTCCTATTGATCCCGCCATGGCCCTTCTCATGCACCTCTCTCGCAATCGCCCACTGTCTCTCCACCTCCGCCACTACTTCCCTCCCCTTCAGCATCAACACATCGTCTTCACGCAACCTATAATGCGTCGCTGCACTCCGCAACCTGCTCTTCTCCGCCCTATCCGCTCCGTGCGGATATGTGCCGTACTTGAGGTAAAAACGAATCTTATCGAACCTCTCCTCACCCGCCTGCTCGTCGAGAGGTCCGCCAAGTTCACGCCCGTAGATGAGCGCGTCGACCAGGCGGTCGGGGTAGGAGCGTAGATTCCCGCAGGCGGGGACGCGGCCAATTTTCTTGAAGCCGAGCGCATCCCAGATCCGGCATGAGGCGACGTTGGTCTCGTACACGAGGTTGAACACTGAGTAGGTGTATCCCAGCAGCGGCGCCCAGGCAAGGTAGGCTTCCCCCATAAGCCGACCCACGCCGCGGTTGCGCGCGGAGTCGGTAACGAGGAAGCCGGCGTTGGAGATGTGGCTTGAGCGGCCCGTGTAGTTTGGCTTTATGTAGAAAGCCCCTAAGCACTGAGTAGCCCAGTCGTGGCCCTCTGTGACAGCCGCAGCGGAGTCGTAGGTGCCGAGGAGCATGATCGCGCCGAAGTTTTGGAACCAGTACGCTGCGAAGGCAGAGGGCGTCATGGTGTCCATCATGGGGTACGTGTCGCCGCCCTCGATCTCTTTGTTCATCGTGTCGCTGAGGTACTGGAGGAGGGTGGGGGGCACGCCATAGCGAGAGGAGAAGGGGATGATGGTTGCGATGGTGGTGCGGTCGCGGAGGGTCACTTGGCGGGGGGTGAGGTCAGGGGGGAGGGCGGGTTGGGGGTCATGGGGGTCGGGAAAGGGGGTTGCGCCCGACCGACGGAATATGGTGGGCGAGGTCGGGTCATCGATTATGGCGGGCATTCTGATACTCTGCTCTGCACCAGGCTGCCAGTCCCCCAAGAGTAAAGGCTCTACTTCCTTTTCTCAAAATCAGTATATTTGCTTCACATCACATGATTCAGGGGTACCCTCAACCGCATATTACGGCACAAGCGCACTTACAAATCTAATTGCGCAGCCTTTTTTTACGGCTTCCAAGAAGAGGGAGAGGCAGCCAAGGCCTAACCAGCGAAGCAACGAGCCCCAAGGGCCAGTACAGCTCCAGTCCTGTGTTCCAAGGCTTGTTACCCCTTTTTATATTTATTGGCACACCCAACCTTGGTTCCAAGCCCTATACTGCGCAAAACGTCGATGCCGTACTCAGAAGTGCGAAGATGGTTGTTCTCAAACCGGGAGGTATGTCGACATCCGAGGCGTACTGGTCAGAACGGGTCGCTTATGTCAGCAATTATTTTGGCCCCATCGCTCTTGTTCCGCATATTGCGCCCAAAAGCTGCATGGAATTTTGAATGAAGTGATAAAATACATTTACGAGCACGCTTCTTTATTTTGATCCTAGAGGTGAGAATCTCGATACTCTGTGTGCTACACTATATTAGAGTAATGTTACGATATGCCTTTTTGCTTCAGCTTAACCTGTTGAACATTCCATGACCAAGAAATGAAAGCCATTACACCGCTCATGAACGTTAAGGTCGTGCCCCATGGGGAATGACTATAGTGAACCACCAAAATAGCCGTGAGCAGCGAGAAAAAAACAAAAGGTAACCATAAAACCAGGTACCATTTAAATGCCCAGGTTTCCTTGAAAATGAGACCCCAGCCTGGTTGTGGCTTTGCACCCTTGCAAGTCAGTTCCGCCCCTTTCTTTTTGGGTATTCGATCCCACCAGAATCTCCCTGTGTTGCAATGATTAGGATAGTTGACGTAGTGGGTTAGAGCCTTAGTTGAGAGAAAGGGAGTAATGTCTCGTTCTTGCGGACGGTAAATCCACACCTGATCTGATGGGGGGATCGTCTTTTCCTTTGGCAATCTATCATGCCAGTCGTCGTTGATTTCTATTTCGTTATTTGGGTTCAGATAGAGTTGGAACTGTGGCTAGTCAGCGCAGTTACAGGCTGTGTTGAGTTATAACTTGACCTCGTAGTATTTTACTTCAGAGAGCTCTATACAGCTGATCATTCGACTCCACCATGGTCGCTTTGTGTAATAATGTGCTTGAAGGGATAGAAACATCTCTCGGTCAGTTACATCTGACTGCTCATTCGTACTTGGTTGCGTTGCCTCTAGTTCCAAGGCTGTGACTGATTCGTCGTGATATAGGTACGGACCACCCGACAACTGGTTAATACCGAAACAAATGAAGGTATTGTCAACAACTAGAGCCGCATCTGTAGAAGCAGTCTGATCACCTTCACTGGTGCTAGGTTGAGATGGATTGACATCGTTACCGCGGTGCATAGCCGGCAATGCAGGCATATTATGCAACGGGAGCTCACCCATTGAGCTGGGCCACGAGAAAAGTTTTTGAGCCTGTCCATATAAATACTCGATCATTGCATACCTATGAAGCGGCAACTTAACGTTTTTTAGATTCCCTTGATTCATTGCCTGCACGAATTTCGCTGCTGAATTTATTTTGTGCTCGAAAACGTCTTCTTGGAACTGATAACCGCACACCTGCATCCCGCAAAGCAGTTAACGATTAGCAAGGTTCCTGTTAGACTATAGAGTTAAGAAAGGGTCACATACACACTTCCATCGAATCCGCTTAAGTCTGTAGCCGAGGGATATTATACTTTGGTCATTTGGAACGTCATATCTATGTAGATATCTCGTCTTCCATGCTTCCAGAGCTATCACTGCCCGAACAACACATACTAGATGCATTGGAAGACCTAAGTCAGACATGATTTGGCACCAGGCTTCCTGTAGATCCAAAAATGGTTGGCTTGAAGTCAAGAATTCGCGCACTTGTTCGAGGCTCTGAAGTTGCTGTTCTGGGTCAAGTAGGGTTATGACAGCGTCATCTTCCTCTTCTTCGTCCAGGGTATCTGGCTCAATGTCGACCATTGGCTCACCACAATCCTTTTCTAGCCATTTATTCTGCTTTATAAATTTGTCTAGGTCTCGTTGAAAAACCACATCTATGAACTCCTTGGCGTCCCCAGTGTAGTCCACAGAGTATAAAAATCGAATCTCTCCGGAAATGTATGCTACCCGACGATGCAAGATGTATACAGCGTCATGTTCAATTTTATTCTTAGCAACACGCTCTAGTTCCTTAAAATATGTTTCTAAGGTCTCTGAAAACGTTTTCTCGAAAACTTCCGTCCCGAGTCGATTGACAACAGTGCCGAAGGCATTGGATAAGATGTTATCGGTAATTAAAAGGGCCACAAACCCATCAGCAGTAGCACCATAAGCTTGCACAGGCCATGCAGAGCTAGATGTATTATTGCTGAATGCCGGTTTAGAGCCAAAACGAGGACCAAGGGGGATTGACGATCCTGTGTTGGCAACTTGTTCGTTAAACATAACTGCGGGAAAAAAGACCGATCAAGATAACTTACCAGAATTGTCTGTGTCTACGAGCTCAGTTGCATCTACCGTTGATATCATCTTTAGAAGCTCTTTTGCACACGCTGCAGCTGTTGCCGATGCATATGGCTGCCATCTTCTGTCCGTATGCGAGCCTACATAGTCACTTATCCCTCGGATAACAACACATGGAAAGTCGTTCGCAAAGTGTCCTGCTACTGTGTCAAGGCAGAGACTTTTAGCAACCTTAGAGTTTGAACGAACCCCAATTACCCCATCTCTTTCTGTACGGTTTATGGATGCAATGGCCCCGAAAAATAGCACTATATCATCGTTTGATCGCGGAACTCTTGTAACAGGTAGACTGAGGGTGGAGCCAATATGTGATAGTGATACTCTAAGATGATTGTATGTTTTGTATAAAGTATCATACTCTGCTCCTGGGTATGCGAATTTCGCTTGGCGTTTCGTAAAATTAAGGTGCTCTGATAACTTGATGTGTTGTCGCTCATAATTCGATCGAAGCTTGGTGAGAGCAGTCAAGAGAATCGAAGGTGACACATGCGAGCTGCCTATGTATAGGGGACGCCTGTCTGGTCCCATCTTTCCGAGGCCATACTCAACCACTCCTTCATGCTGGGGAGTTGGTATGCTAATCACAACATCACCAAGTCGAATGTCCGCATCTACACTTGGGACACCGCTAGCAGCCCCTACCATTAAACAAAATCGAATAGAAGGAAATTCCAATATTATCCGGCTTGTAACTTGCGAAGCCTGAGAGGCTCCAAAAACGTCGGCTCGCAAACATGCAAAGATTACGTCGTGTGTCCCAATACGACCGAAAGAGTATGAGCTGGCGCCGCCTTCCACTAGTCGAGGATCTTGATGCATTTCATCTAACATCTCCAACGCCGCCTCCAGCTCTATTGGTCGTGTGCAAATCCATCCGACTGTGTATTGTTGTCGCGTTAGGCGTCTAGGAGGCATTTTGAGATAGCTGAAAACTGTAGAACCTGACGTTTTTAACTAGTCGTAACAGCCCACATCAGCTTTGTAGGTAAGATTTTCTTGAATGAGAATAACCTAGTTCAACACAGCTACCGGCTTGATCTTACATACAGATAGGTCTTTCGACGCTGGCACGTCACAGTCTATCACTTAGGTGGCTCTCACGGATGATTGAGACCCATCACCCATAGCAGTCGCTGAGAACACGATGGAACAGCTGTAGATCTGTAGGATAATAGATATCGTGATCGTTGAGACGAACAGGATGTAACAATCTGCCGGATAATAGATCTCGCAGTCGTCGAGAACACGATGGAACAACCCCCAGGACAACAAATCTCTCACAAGCAAGGCTGGACCACAAACTGGCTATCATCAGTCGCCGAGAGAGAACACGATAGAACAGCCATAGGCCCGTGGGGGGAAATAAATATCAAATTAAATGCTGTATTGTCTGCATCTCGGGATCAAAGAAGCAGCAGCAACATTGCAGTTGCTTCCCTTTTCCTCGGAGGTAGGAGAGGGGAGGTGCGAGAGGTAGGGGGTCGGGGGGGGGGAAGAAAGTGCGTTGCTTTGGCACACCCCCCCAACCGCCAGCCTTCCCAAGCTGAAAAGCCTCCCAATAGCAACACCAATAGCGATACCCAAATAACAATATCAAATACCCAATAAAAATAGCCAATACCTAATACCAATCATTAGCAAGGCTACGTTTAAGCAGAGCAGGCGGCACGGAGACATCCGCGGCTTTACCACCCATACGTACATGCATATATGCAAGCCTGGCTAGAAAATTGGGCGTCGACACGGGCCGGTCAGTTGTTTGGTTGGTTCATTGGCAGTGCGAGTGCGTGTGCGCGAGTGAGTGAGTGCGTGAGTGAGCGCGGAATCAAACCTCCTCTGGTGCAACTGCAAACAGGGGCGAAAAGGGAGGAGAGGGAAAGGGGAAAGCCGATTTTTAACGAGCGATTTGTACTGTATTTCGTCCTGACTCCATGTCCATACATACCCACAACAAAACACAAACGATATAAGACGGACAGTACAGGGACACAAAGAGGAGAGGGAGACAATGATGGTAAAAAGGTCAAGTCAAGCACGGCTTT